>JACJUY010001210.1:43093-56665 GCA_014220935.1 Platorchestia sp. MABIK | reverse complement strand
ACTTATAAAAATAAAACCAATTTTCTTTGCACTCCGAAAAAGAGCCATTAGAACTGTAAGGAAATTAGAATACAATTCGTAAAACTACTTAAGTTTATGGGTCTCTACATGCTCGCCATATGCAATTTCAGGGGTAAAACGTTGACTAATGAGGGCCGCATAGATCTTGAACAATTTCTATTTGCACAAATTAGCCATCATGATCATATGGCCTGAAATAGAAGAGAATTCCTACTATATGATCATTCAAAAGCATGCAATCAATACTTGGAATTTGATCCCTGCTAGAATTCGTGTAAAAAATCAAACAAATCTAACTGAATAGATTTTTAATTACTATTTATGTCAAAGTATTGAATACCTTAAGTAATCGAGACAAATCTCTTTTACCTGATAGGGTAATTTATCATGTTCGATGAAATAAATCCTAAGTCTTCTCTACATTATACTGTTTCACTTGACTCATATTAACTATTGTTGTTAACTTAAGCATCGAATTCTGAGCGAATACATTCATTGATCGGCTTAGCGTGCGACTAGGTTAAGTGTACCAGGTTTAACATAATCGTATACCTTTAACTTATGAAAGCGTTGATGATAGGATTTCTTAGAAGTCGCTGAATTATTCGGACCTACAAATAGCTGTATTTTAATGTGTCTTTGCAACAGCCTTTGAAACAAATTACTTGACGTAAAACTTTCGGTAGATACATAGTTTAACTTGAGTTTTTAGGCACCGAAGTCAACAACAGTTAGCGTCACAAACGTACAGTACAGTACGTATGTATCGCGAGACATCAGAATTTCACTCACGTCATTCGTGTTCAAGTGTTACACCGTAACTGTTATTACGTACGAAAAATATTCTTATTTTTCATTATTAATCGCTCCATTATTATATTCTCAAGGCACATATAGTTTTTTACTTCTTCACCTTAGGAGAAGGAAGAAAGTGAATGAAGTCCAAGTTCAATCAGTAGCAGAGACTCTCCTATTACTTTTTATACTCGTTCATTCTGTTTTCTATTATCACCAGAGGATGTGCTTTTATTCTGGTGAAAATACCGTGGTTGGTGGACTGGTATCAAATTAGGATCTTCATTTTCTAAAGTGCGATGCCTGACCCTCGCACTACGGAGATGAAAAGTGCACACTCTCTGCCAAATGCTTGATAACAATTTTACGGAGGCGGGAAAAATATTCTTTACGAGTATTTCAAATGGCATGACTTGCATACTGCATCAGTGGTTTCTCACTCTGAAGTTAGTTATCAAGCCAAAAATCTTATTGTTATGTTTAACATGAGCGTATTCTTTTTATACTAGAGTTAAAGTCCTTAAACCATCGACGCATAAGAATAAGCGAAATTAATCAATGGTTTGAGGAGAGCCCGAGGCTCGGCCGCTGATGCAGGTATATAACTGAGCTCATCACTTCATGTGGTGCACCTGGTCGTAATGTGCCGCTGTGTCTTATTATTCGCTTCTGGGGCTCTGCGAGGGTCTGTCGGAAGTTAATTTCCCTTACGTAATGAAAGTATGAGGCTGCTTTCATACTACAGGGTTGCTATAAGTTCCGTTATGTTTAAAAATGTCCTACTAGGGAGAAGACCTGTGCCTCAGCGAGGAAGCTTCCATAATTTCGCGCTTCCGCCCTCCAGGCCGAGCACATATTTAAGTTTTTTTGTTCGCGAGAACAATTTGCGAGTTTGTGCAAGTTTTCAACTCCAAAACTCCTACATGATAACTTGTTAGTTATTAGTTAAGTTCATTAAACTAGTTTTTGCTCACTCATTTTTAAGTAGGTAAGCGACCAGATCCTATGATTTGCAAAGATTAACTGTTTATCGTTATCTAACTTTCCAATTAAATGAATTCCTAGCGCGCGATGCCTCTGGCGCACTCGGTAAAGTTGTGCTCTATTTTTTCCCGTAATTAATTATGGCTGACAGCTTATACTTCGCAAGACACGATCAATCGGATGAGTTAGAACTGCTTTCATCGAGTTAGACCGCCCAGCACTCCTCGAGTTTATCATGAGCTCCTGCCGGTGTGGAATGTTATGTCTATTTTCGTCAGCGTGCCATGCATGCCTCCGAGTTGAGAAGTGCTGTGCGATATCAATTGCTACAGTCATGAAGTTTTTCCTTTGTCTGAACTGCACTCACTTTTTTCGTCTTTTTTCTTTTCTTTCCAATGCGTTTGATTTAATGAATTAATGTTTCACGGAATAATTTGTATATGTTTTTCTTTGAGACTTGAGTTTTTCTTTCTCAACTATACGCCGACTTTAAGAGACATTTAAAAATCATACTGATTGTGAATTCTATTAAACTTATTGGTTTTGCGTGCACTTCCACGAGTTACCCAGCCCTTTAAGCATTGAAATTTTGATCATATTGGGAACATAATTCTAGGGATAGTTTTCCAGGGCGCTTGAGCATATGTGAAATTGCCTCGAAATGCGTTATTTTAACAACTCAAATTCGTGGTAATTTCCAATAAAAAGATTTGATGCAATCAGAACGGTTCGCTCAGTAAGAACATACTTTCCAAGGCCAAAATGAAACGCTCTTAAATTATATCTTATGAGGCTAGTTTTAAGCTTGATTACTTTGAACACGAATGAAATTGTAATAAGATATTCGGATAAAGTAAATCAAAAATTCGAAAATGCCACGAGCCATAAATTGTGACGCACCATCTTCGTAAGAATAATCTACTAATTGCGGTTTACTAACTAGCGTAATTTAGCATATGGCTTAGTAAATGCGTTGATGATCCTAACTTTCTCTGTTTATTCCATGTGCAATAGTAGTCAAATTGCTTAAAAATGATTCATATTTGCCCGAAAAGAAAGCTCAGTCCAACTTGGATCTTCAGACGCAACCAGTCCAATATACGCTGAAATGAGTTTCACGTCGTTCACGCTCTGCTCGAGTACAGTCTGGGCCGTGCACTTCAACATAATTAAAAAAAAACGGGATTGGAACTTCACGGTGAGCATATTGGCAGAAGTCCGACTGCATGTGTGTTACCCGCAACTTCAGTTGATTTATGCTTCTCCTAAATGCACTAATTCGTAGCTCACTAACGAGCAGGAGAGAAATTCGTACGGAACATGTCGGAGTGGCCGCATAAATAGGCCCACATTATTTCAGCATTGTGTATAAATATGACTAAGCACGATCTTTCAATAATTGATGAGTTCAGCGACTCGACACACACTTATCTGGAAATGACAATTAAGCAAGTGCGCAATTCCCGTCAAATGAAGTTAACCCCAAGCCACTTATAT
This sequence comes from Platorchestia sp. MABIK, assembly GCA_014220935.1. Classification (NCBI taxonomy): domain Eukaryota; kingdom Metazoa; phylum Arthropoda; class Malacostraca; order Amphipoda; family Talitridae; genus Platorchestia; species Platorchestia sp. MABIK. The sequence goes on along the minus strand of JACJUY010001210.1, from coordinate 53,368 downwards.
TCCTAAATTGACGCCTCCTAGGATTGTTCACCAAGAGTTGGTTTAAATGAATGTGCGAGGAATTAACCAACTTGGCTTTTTTTTTTGTTTCCTACCAGTCACGTCAACACTCGTGATAAATTCGTTCAGAGATGTCGAGACTACCAAAAGCCTACAATGAATTTATGGACTACATTCAGCCATAAATTTCAGCAGGAGATTTTCCCTCAGTTTCCTTTCGGTCTGGCGCATGTCTTATTTAGGTATTCTGAGAGGTTCATAATTCAGGGAGCAGAGGAGTGCCAACAAACGAGGCCCTGGTACTTGCAACAGCTGCGCGAAAATTAAGAAGCAAACTTCTCCTTTTTACTTGCCTTTTTGCCTCACTTACATTGATTGCAAGGAGAGGCCTACACGCGGCTGATTAGCCCGGCATGGACGCCTCGGCCTCAAGTCTGGAGGTCTAATGTGTGCATTTCTCTTCCTTTTTCACAAAGTTTTCTCATGCATGCTGAAAAACCTTTTGCCGCGGGTGTTGTGAGCAACACCTTCGTCTGTAGATTTCTGTATGTGAAGCATAAATCCTTTTGAAAACGTGTAACTTCTAATTTATTTCAGCACTTTTTCACATGTAGCCAAATATTGTACAAAAAACACCAAATCTAAGAGAAATCTGTAACTCATTTACTTGAATAAAAACACTGGCTTGGCGCAGGACACAATTTCATCAGCTTCTATTGATAGCTGTCATTAATGATGCATCGATATCGGCAATTGTGTAGCACTGCCCGTAGCAATCACTCTCACCTCATACGCCCCGAACTGCTGGGAGGCATGAGCCTGTACAAACATACATAAATATACCTGCACAATGTACGGGCAACTTTCTCACGCTATTCTAGTTTACTCTGCCTAAATTTGCATCTACGCTCCCAGCGCTAATGATGAGGAGTGAAGTACCCCTCAGTTTATCATTTGTTGACCGTCACACAGCAGCTCAATGCAATAAAGTATGTATGTCAGCGGCGTTGTCACCCGACACGTCGTGCTTAGGCTGCAGTCCCTTTTTCCGAAGCTAAATAAATTTTTTAACAACTCCATTCTAAAAAAATGAAGAGCCGGAACTTGAGAGAGTAGACTGCTGTGGATGGTGTATGAATCGAATCCGTGTGCATGTTGAATGTATTATTGGCACTACAATGTTGGGATATCATAAAGGATAACATTTGGGTATCCTAATTTAGCATAATTTTCTGAGAATCACGCGTCACGAGGATAATCCACGCATTCACGAAGCCATATTCTAAATTACGACAGTCAGTAAACCGCGATTAGTCGATTATTCTTACAAAGATGGTGCTTCACAATTTGTGGCTCGTGGCATTTTAGAATTTTTTATTTACTTCATCCAACCGAATATCTTATTACAATTTCATTCACGTTCAACGTAATTTTTTCTTGTATAAATCATTTTCCTACAAAGTACAGCCCTTGCGCGTTAAGGAGGCCGGAGGAGTTTGCGCACAGAAGCTGCACGGCACCTACCGCCTGCGCTGAGGCTGTGCAGAGCAGTTTGTGGGCCACATTTTGTCTGCCTACATGTTGCCATACACCAGCCAGCTATTGAAACATTGCGAGGCCAGCAAACATCGTTTTTTAATTTGACTGAAGAAATAATTTTCCAGGTAAAAATCTATAGTGAATCTCAAGCTTTCTGGTCACGAGACTGCCTTATGGTCCCGTGAATCAACTTTGAAAACTTTTAATGTTATGAGTAAAATTTAATTTTTTAATCATTATCACGTTAGTAAGAGAAACGCTCAGTATCTTACTTTGCCCTTCTCAGAATCGACCCAAAACTTGCCTTAGGGCTCCCACATAACGTATCTTTCCTTAACCCTGCGACACTGGAAACCTCAATCAATTCTCCAGTGAACCATCTTGAGCATTGAACAATTTTTTTCGAGGTTGTTGTACTATTAGCAATAATTCCCTTTACTAGTCACTCAAAAATTTCATTTCTTGCACTTGTTCGTTTGAGCAAGAGTCGAGTCAACAAATTTGTAGCTCATCTCCTTAAACCGGCCTCGTAGCTTTATTCCGAACTCCAATCCGCTGGGATAAAGAAGTGTTCTTTTCGTGGAAAGCTCGACAGTTTGGATGAGAGATTGGACGTGCACTCGTTGAGTCGGCCGCTAGAGTAGACCTTTGTTAGGCTCGCTAGCACTAAATTAAAACGAGCTCCTTTTAGGTTGCTGCAAAGCTGTTGCTTGGGGTCGTGGAGTTGCAGCTATAACTACGTTCTCACTTGGATATGCGACGACACTTGAATATTTGCGTTTCAGGTCGAAGGACTGAAAACATTGTGAGACTTTACTACATCTGGCTGATCAACTAAGGACCCGCAAATTGCAGGGACTTTCGAATGCAAATAGCGTGCGTTGACTGGAATACCAGGGCCCGAACATCTGAGCTGCTAAGCGGGGGCTGAAATGCTCGTGCTGTAATGCTGATGCAAAAATGCTGGCAATGGAATGCTAGTGCAGGAATGCTGATGCTAAAATGCTGGAGCAGGAATGCTGGTGCAGTAATGCTGGAGCAGGAATGCTCGTGCAGAAATGCTGGAGCGGGAATGCTGGAGCAGGAATGCTGGAGCAGGACTGCTAGAGCAGGAACACTGCGCTCCAGTGTAGGAGTTGGAATGCCAATAATTCGACGATAGCGAACCGAAGCTTAAGTCTTATCTAAATTCAGCAGAAGCCTGAAGTTCTGTAGTTCGAAGTCAGAGACATTGCTAAACGCTTTTATTAACTCTGTGGAATGTGAGGATAGAAATGATATTGTTGAAAACAGAGGAAAAGTGTTTCACACATTTTCTGTCGTCGATGTCATTTGAATTGTTTATACGCAATTAAATATTAAAATAGGGCGAGATCAAATCTCAATTCCTTTGCTTCAGGCGTGCGTTCTAACATCTGATAATCTCCCTCAACTTTACGCTTATTTTGCCCCATTTATCATTCGTAGTTTAGTCAATAAGCTTTGAGTTGTGTATTATAAGTAGTTCAGTCCACGGGCATTGAAAAGCTCAAGCTTAATATTTGCACTGTGTACGGAAATCAGTTATACCTTCATCGCATGATTTTGAAATCCAATATAGAATGAACCACTTGGTGCTGCTACTGAAGTTGGATAGTGTTTTTTTAAAGAAATCACCATATTCTATTATGAAGTGCCAATGCAGCCACTCAGTTCTATTGGTGCCCCTTTTTGCTTAAGCGTCGCTGCTGCTGCAGTTTTAAAGTTGTTGCAAACTCAGGACAAGGGTTGCATTTGGCAACTGAACAATTCCTTCTTACCAGGCTAAAAATGAGAAATTCTTATTTTTCGTTTGATGTATAATTACACAGAGTGGATTGTGGGATATTTTCTCACAAGCTATTGTGGTGTCGCTTTATTTTAAGTGTGCAGCTCGGAGTTGGGCAGTCTATTTGTCTCCTATTTTTTGTGGCTCTGGGAAGTGTGGAAAGCTTGCTCGACGATATTTCGCGATGTTGGTGTAATGATGAAGAAGCCATAGTCCTGATGCGGTCAAAAGTTTTGGTTTCCAGCCATTTTCTGCGTGAATGTATAAAGTCATCAGAGCGATTTTCCTTAATATTCAGTAGTATGTGCTCATGTCCAGCGTTCCCTCTTCTATTGAGGAGGGAGGGGAGGAGGGAAACGGTGATTATCAACTCATGAAGTGTTCAGGGTGTAAATATTTTTAAGTTTTCAAAATGAACTCCTCAATGAAGTGACGTGAAATATTTCGTGAAAATTGTTTCATGAATTGTTTGCTTGACAAAAAATATTTTGTGTTCTGGGTGGACAAATAAATCAGATTTGTACAAAATTATCTGAACTAAGTGCTGTAAATTAAAATTGAAATTTTAAGTTTGATTTAAACCATGAAACTAATGGATAATGTAATAAACAGAATTAACTTAACCTTTAGCAAAAAAAGCTGGATAAAAAGCTCAAGGAGCGTCTCCTGTATGTGGTGAGTTAGAGAGCTTTGCTCATTCACTTTATTACCTTGAAATTAATTTCTTCGTTGGGTTCTGAAATTTGAGGACGGGTAACCACTCCCTCTCCGGGCTTCACTTCAACCTCGTATATTCAATTTTTTCTAGGCCAAGGATTTTCATCAAGAATTATTCCTCGAGCTGTTCTGCCAGACCTGACTTTACCTGGACAACCACCTTCAATTATTCTCATTTCTAAAATCACTATTTTTGCCAGAAGCCGCACTTGATTCACCGAGTGAGGCAATAAGCCTGGTTGAGTGGTCAGTGTTGCTTCATTTGTTTTTGTTTAATCGGGTTTGGTTAATTGATACGTTGCCAGGTCTGGAATCCCTGCAAATCGATTTTGGTTTGAATTGCGCAATGTGAGTTTGAACTGTTCCGTTGTGAGCTGGTAAACGCTGGATGGCACCTGCACCACCTTGGCTGGTGTGGCATTGCGTCTTCCACTCACGGCTGTCCAAAACGCGCGTTTACTCCACGGAGCGTGCTGTTGCTGTTACATCAAACATCGGTTTCGTTGTTGTTTGTAACACAGTTCAAATCTTTTATTCTCTGTCTCAGGATTGAGTTCCCACATCTGATAATCTCACTTCACGCTTTTTCTGCAGTGTTTAAAAAAAATCAACACTTTTTAATGAGCTAAGTTATAATTCATGTATTCCATCAACACTCTAACCTCAACTCAGAATCTAGCAGTTATACACTTCGCCTGCATCGAGTTTCACCCAATACTAACTCGTACTGAGACGCGGAAAGGTTGAGTGCTTCTGTAAGTAAAAGTACTGCAGTTTAGTGTGATACGATACATTCATGATGCTACACAATAGCGAGTAGCATTTAGTGCGATACAATACATTAATGATGCTACATAATAGTGAGTGGCATTTAGTGCGATACAATACATTCATGATGCTACATAATAGTGAGTGGCATTTAGTGCGATACAATACATTAATGATGCTACATAATAGTGAGTGGCATTTAGTGCGATACAATACATTAATGATGCTACATAATAGTGAGTGGCATTTAGTGCGATACAATATATTTATGATGCCACATGATAGTGAGTAGCATTCATGACACGCAATGTGGGCGATCCAAAAGGTTATTCTTCAATCCTAATATTGGGCACCAGTTGTGCAATACGCGCAATTATGAACTGTGGAAAATCTCAGCTTTAACGAAGAGTGGTACGTGACGCCGGTTTGGACAGTTCAATGGGAGTCGTAAGCGACGCAAGATGCAGTTAACGAGTTGCTGTTCATCGAATTTCGTCTGTATATTTCCGCGTGCAAAATTTAATGCACGTAGTATAGTATCTGCATGCAATTACTGTAAATTTTCTGAGCAGTCGGGAAGTGTAGAATATGAAATGAACATTTTATTTCTAGAAGTCTAAGCAGTTTTCCTTAGAAATTCCAATGAATTTTACTCTTACCGGGGTTGGTTTGAAAACAAAATTTCCATAAAATTTACGAATAAGATATCGCAACTTGTCATATTTTCACTGCCTACGTATTTTCTTCAATCAGATGGTACGCAACATCAATCAGATTACAAACAACAGGGCTTGAGAGTATCACAAATTCATTCCAAGGAATTCCTGATGATAATGTATGCAAATCATTATCAAGAATCAATGAGTAAAATAAAAGAACAGTTTGATGTTCTATCACTGATACAATAAATGATTTAATTTGTGTTTGTATGTTCATACCCCACTCTGTACCGGAGTATCTCATTGTTGGTAAAGAAGGTGGTCGTCGTGTAAGAATATTTTCACTTGGTTGTTATTACGAGTTCTTTCATAAACTACTTTTGACGAGTTACGTCTTCTTGAAATTTTAATGATATTGCTTATAATTAAAAAATAGTTATACAAAATTGTCAGATAATATTGCCAATTGAGGCAAAGATCGATTGTGCATTCTTTTTAGTTTTCCCAATTGTTTTCAGCAGCATCGTAATAGGTTGGCAGACAGGACTACAATGCTCACAGCATTTGTGATCATGTCCCTGGTAAACTTGAGCAAAGAGCCGAGCTAATCTATCACTTGTGTCTTATTTATGGGACGATCAACTACAGTGCCCTCTCAAAAAATTTTCTGCACCCTGGTAAGATGTTGAAACATTTGAAACAAATTTTTACAAATTTCAAAAAAGTTAGAGAAAAGGATAGGGTAACATTATTTGGATTAAAGGTCAGAAGAAGGCAGAACTACACTTGCTTAGTGACAACGACCATAAAAAATTCCGCAAATAAAGTTACAAAACAAACCTAAGTTTTTGACAATAGACTTGTAGTAGGTTTGCACCAGTCAGGGAATCTCGCCTCAGAAGCGTCTCAAATGAGGGCCATAGGACTTGAGCCAGTGCAATAACAATTGCTCAGCACACGGAAGGTGGTAAAGTGCAGCCATTCCCTGGAATGTGGCAGAGATAAAATTCTGAATACTTGAGACTAATTTTGAGAAAACTGTCTGAAAAGGGTTCAAAGGAGGTCATTAGACAATTTATGATCGCATCATGCGCCAAGAACTGAAGAAAAGGGTTTGATNTTGTTTCACCTCGTTCCAGAAAGATGACAGAGTTGGAGAGACATGAAAAGCCCATGAAGCTTTGGATGCTCTATGTCTCGCTCTGACAGTATACAGGCTTCAGGGGGCAATGAAATGATCTGAGGATGTTTCATTCGGTCGGAATAACTTTCAGCAACTTTGTGTATCATCAAAATGAGGTCTATATATTGTTTAAACATCCTAAGAAACCACGTTCTTTTGAATTTTCATTTTCGTGATGGGTTTGGTACTTTTCAAGACTGCAATGCTCATATCCATCGGTCTCATGAAAAGCAAGATTGATTTAGAGATCACGCATGATCATTTTCAATAATGGAATGACCTCCACAGCCTCTAGATTTACACCCTGTTGAAAATTTGTGAGACCGATTGGAGAGGAGGGGCGAGCCTCAACACCTTGTCCTTCTTCGTTGAAAGATCTTTATCAGCGTTTGTTCGACTTTATAAAAATGTTCGTGTAAATTATTGATAAAACCTTTTAGAACCTATGACTTTTAGAACCTATGACTTTTAAAACTTATGACTTTCAGAACCTATGCTGAGCTGTAATTAATGTAAAAGGACGTCCAATAAACTATCAGGCTTGATTTTTTTCATTACATCCACATTTCTCCAGGTTGCGACTAACGTTCTGACCCTATAACGAATTTTCTTCGTATTGGAGGGGAGACTATTTCTTGCTTACGACGCATTTACGTAAAATTTCTCAACTGCTCTTAACTTCTGTTTTATAATCTCAACTTCAAAAGGAACCAAATTAATGAAGTATTTTCGCTCGTGAAATTTGAATTTTCCCATCCACGAATTTTCCTAATTCCTCTCCTCTCCTTATTGGATCACGACTGATGCGTCCTCTGGTACCCAGACAGTATTTCCTTCAGCCTTTCTTATAAAATTATTCATTATGTCTCGGCTTTATAGGATAGATAGCAGAAATTATCGATCTAGCCATTGTGAAGTAACGCAAGTGCCACTCGTCTTCACATCAATCAGGTTATATCTGAACGGGTCACTGGTTTGCTTAAATCGCAACTCAAATCGTTACATATTTTTAAACGAAAACCGGCCTTCAACAATAACGATAGTTCATATCCATTGTAAATAGTAACTAAATAGCAATTTTGTCGTTTTTTTTACGACAGGTTTTTATTTTGGTTTTTGTGATCTGTTTTAATGAATGTCCACAACATTTTTGTTTCTTCTTTTATTGCAGAAATAATGAATTGTATTTTAAAACTGATGATGGAACTGGACTCCGAAACGTTTTCCAATTAAATATGATTAAGTTCCTTGGAATTTTCCTCGTTTTTAAGTTTCTAATCGATTAGGTTCTCATGGATGAATCGTAGAGACTGCGCGAGTGAACGAGCTTCGGCTTGGCTGCAAGTCGACCGCTCGATCAGTTAACTAACTCACTCCTTGCCCACTCATGCACCACGAAGTCATGCCACCGTAAATACAGTAGTCTAATTTAATCAATGAGTATTGAACACTTCAAAATTTATATGAATCGACAAAAATTGGTCACTGGTTATAATGATTTCACTATCTATCGTCAGTTTAATTTAAACAATTTTTTGAATATTTTGTGTTAGAACCACAAGAAATTTCAAAACTATTTTAAATAAAGTTGCAAGCTTTGTATTTTCTATACATGTTGAATTTTTATTGAAAGAAACAAGAATCCACGATTGTAGAAGATCAGGCATTTCTTGACTTCCATGAAAGTTGGCCTCTGCATGTTTACAGCTTCACTTTTTTTGCAAGTTACTCGCGTGAGACTCAGACCTGTCAGGCCAGATCACTTCCTTTCACAAGTCCTGAGTCGCCTAATCTAATTTCACTAAGGAGAGGCGGCCAAAGCTTCACGAGGGTCAACGAATACTCATTCAAACTTGTTCATGCGTCTCCTACCGACAAAAGTCCAGGCTTTGCTGAAGAATACCGTAGTGAAGTTATTCTCTGCTTTCGAAATTTACTCGAAATACTACCTTCCTTAACCCTTCATCAAATTAATTCTTCAACTCATATTACTGTTATTATTTTTCACCCAAGTTACAGTAATGGTTTAACAAACTGACTCGGACATTAATTGTCCAAGCATCAGACTAAGGATGAAACATCGAGCTCTAAAAACATCCGAGATGCAAAATTCACCTAAAAACAAAATATATTGCCTCTACTATTCTTAAGAATATGCATTTTTCTTAACGCTATGAGTGAAGATGAAGTATTCGAAGTATGAAAAATTAAAAAAAGCACATACTCCATTCTCCTCCCTTGGTAGAAAATTACAACTTAATATGAATAACTCTCGACTGAATGGACTGAATGCATTGGCACTTTCATTGAGGCAAAGTTTGATGCATAGTGAAACTAGATATTATGAGAAATTATTCGTTTGGTAGAAATTCAGATCACTAAAATATTTATTTTACCAGATATTTTTAGCGAGGTTCGGTCATCGGACGTCATCTCCCACTCAAGCAGGTATTTTCCTCAGCAGGTAGCACTTCGTAATGTTCAGTTCCCTCTAAGTCAAGTATAAAGTTTAATTCCGCTGTTGCCTTAGGGTTCATTTATGCTGTGAGAGCCGTAGTCTTAATTTTCCACGCTTGTTTGGTTAATCATTCTTGCCTAGGATTGTTGCCCCTTTGAAGTCAGACCTAGAGTTACTGAAGAGCGCTTCATCTGAGACGATATTGATGGCGTATCAAAAGTGCTGCACCACGTAGCGTAGCCAAGTCGATTGAGAGAATTTACACTGCTACATGTACCGTTACGACGGTGTTAATTGTTTGAAAATTTACCCCTAGGGCAGCAAATGCAGGATGATGCCATGACACTCTAAGCTTCCTTATTACTCCATCGCACTTCGCCTCACGATGTTGTGTGAGAGCCGCCACCTTTCTGCTAAGTTAGATGACTTCACTGTTATATCACCAGTTCTTAACCGATTAGAAACGAGGAATTTGGATACCTAGCGCGTTTGCCTAGAAAATAAGTAATGTGCTTATCTTTCACACATAAGGAAGGCACTGCACTTGTTCTGTATTTTTATTTTTCTCATCTTTCAAACATCGAATTTGTTTCATATCATGTCAATAGAGCGATTTTCCAAACTCAAGATTGCACAAATTTATCCATTGTAGCGTTCAGTTTAATATAAACTTACTTCATTTTAGAAAATAAAGTGTTTTAAGAAATCGCAGGTTATTCATTTTTGCTGGAGGTTCAGTAAGGCTTGCGATCAACACGGGGGCCTGGAGACTCGGTATCTTCGTAGGCTGACATTTGCATTCAAATTACGCTGTGACCCTACGTACGCCAACTCAGCTTTGCAAACTAATTGCTGACGTTTGGGCTTCTGCTGAGAGGTCGGGAAATTTGTATAATCCTCGACTGGCTATGGTGACACCCTGATAACCATACACAGCGACTAGGTCTGGTCACTTGGTAATGTAACTGTTGAGAAACATTTAAATTTGGGAATTTTCAACTGATTTGTGTCTTTTTTGTGTCAAATGATTTGTGCTTTTGGTTTTGCTTATTTTTTAGGATATTGTAGCACTTGCGTATCCAACAGCACGAGCGTGTCGCTTAACATGTGTGCCTTACGAAACAACGGTCGTGTTCTGAAGTTG
>JACJUY010001210.1:21323-42365 GCA_014220935.1 Platorchestia sp. MABIK | reverse complement strand
CGTGCATTTTGTCTGCCTATATTTTGTGTATTTTATTATTTAAGGGAGGTACGCCAAGCCCCTCCATTACGAGAACTCGGTCTCCTTGTTAATGCAAATTAATGAGGGGTAGGACCGAACTCATCTCGTGACATAACAATTTTACACGATCTACTTCAATTTCAGCAATTTCATTTTGTATTGCTAACTAAAGATCACTTTTCATCGGCGCTTCTTATTTTTAACATTCAAGCTAAAACGGAGAAGTATTATGTCCAGACAATAATATATTCTACGCAGAAAATGTGTCACTCAAGATGGCTAAAAAAAACATCCCAACCACAGTCTAATATTGAGTAGAACTTCGGTTAATTGCTTGGTTATCCGAGCAATTAATTCATTTTTAGAACATACGTCATTAAATTTGATGTATTGCTTCATCCTAATCGTTTGCCATTCTTAAATTTTCAACCAAATTTTCAGACGTTATAAAGAGCATCACATATATGCTAATTTAAAAAATGAATGTAAGTATTTTTGATTCCTCGCAGCTGAACAGGGATCGAAGTCGGCCCCCGTGGAATGCTGAGTAAAATTTTCAGCAGACTTTTGTCAGTCTACAAGGTGGCTCTCAGCACCACTTGCGGAGAATCGCAGTTGAATCTCTCAAACTTTTCAGCTCAAAAACTGCATGAAATATTCAGCGTTACATCTCTGAAGGATATCATTAAAAAAACATAATTTTTCGCTCCAAAAGGCACGGTTTTCTTTTTACATGTACAGCATTCCTCCAATCGTTTTTCGTGTAACCTGTCCTTAAAGAACTTTTTTCTTAAAATTTTATTTCAAATCTTGCGTGAAGGTAAGCAGCTGAGCTTGTCATTTTGCTTTTCCCCGACACCACTTTTTGGCTGGTCGCACTCAGGCGTGCGCCACATTGGAATCTAGTCATCTAGCGGCGAGGGATGGCATGACCTCCATTGCCGTGACTCGCCTGAAACTTTTTCATTTACCAGAACACTAAACATAGCGATGTGCGAGCATACGTGCCAGCTACCGCATCGACGGTGCACATCTGTTAAAATTTAGTCCAGCATGAAGTAGAGAGCGCTAACATGGAAGCCGGACTCGCATGGATTTCGAAAGGGAGGAGGTAAAGAAAGATGACTAACTGCGATGTTGTGTACATGAGGTACCTGCAGAGGTGCAATGTTTACCTTGTCAGTTTAACGTTTGCCCTACATTAGGTGGGAGCGAGGTATAGGACAATAAACTTAATTATTGACAGCTAGAAATAAAGTTCACGTTAATTCAAGCAAACTGCATTCTTACATTTAGTTTCTTACAGCCTTCTTGGGGTGTCAAGACATGAAACAAAATCAATAGTAAAACTGGCGAAAGACACTTTCATTGAGTCCCAATTGAGCATCGATTCTGCGTAATAGGACATTCAGCTCCATTTGGTTCTGTTTTTCTGAAACTTTTGCGGTCTCAATGAAAACCAATTATTTTCTACCGTTTCAAATGATTTCACGAAAGCAAAGCGGAATTTCGAAGGCGAGGAGACAATACCTGGCTTCAGTTTTATGCTTAATATTGAAGAATTATTTACGAAGACCTCTCTTTTGGACCCATTTTCATTCATTGGTTCTTCTCTGACAGGGAAGCGCGATGTTTGCGAACTCTTTGAACTCTGAACAATTTTGTTGAGCGTCGGCCAGAATTTACTTCGAAACACAACTAACGCTTCATAGGACAAGAGATCGCATGAAGCCAACTTTTTCTCTAAAATACTGACGTGATATTTACTTAAAAAAAAAAGCGTGTTCGTTTGAAGCAAATTATTTTATGTAAAACAGATGTAAACATGCTGGGGCATCGTCGCTAAATATACATGCATCATAGATGGCGTTAGCATAAAAACTGTAAATAATATCAGTACAGCTTGCATTGTCTTTAAATGTTAGAGCAATCGACTTGATTGGGTACGGCTACGAGAACACTGAATCCGTAAGCATTCGTTGCGCAATTGCGCATTTGCTCGACGCGGCTTCAACTCGTGCCACATCTTCAGTGGCCCGACCTTGGATTGAAAATACTAAGTTCTTCATGACACCGTCAGCAATTAAGACTACCACGGAGCTCGAAAAGATGACCTTGATGATAATAATCGCCAAGGCTGTGCGATAAATGGTTATTCGAATCCCTTGAGAAAGACACATTTAAAATTGTTCGACAATTCGATTCAAGGCCATCATTGATGAATTTCAGAGGAAATGCCTCGAAGTTTCCATCTTTCGTGCGACTTGAGCGAGAAAATCGTCATCGTCTTCTCCACGAACGTTATTGAATGGTCCTGAAGGTCCTTGTGGTTCTAATGCACTTGATCCCCATCGCCAGGGCTGATGTCGACTGCCTCTGTTATCATTTTTCACTGTCGTTCTTCATCATTGTGGTTCTAAAGACCTCGGATCATCCTAATCCTGTTGCAGTAGTGATGACCCGCATCCAGAAAGCGAGTAATCGCAATTCGAATGCATTTGAATTCTGTTTTTTATGTGTCATGTCCGAGTAGTCCAAATGTAATGATGATAATAATGAAAAGAAAGCAAATAGCATTCGAAAAATTGTACATATATATCAAAGCTGTATCATCTACCGACGTAATAATGGGTGTCACGCAGAACACATGCACAGCAGTTCTTAGCCTGGATTCTCTTTTTCATTGTGGCGGAAGCATCGAAAAAATGGTACCGAAATTTCTTTTCTCTTTAATACCAGATTTATTTATCAATCGATTTTAGGAAAAATTAAATTTCTTAGAATGTAAACATTTTCTTTTTTACGTTGGTTCCATTATCTTCTAATTTATTGACATCTATTTTACCGATAGGTGCCCCTAACAAAGAACTTCAACCAATCACATCAAAATTTGTGATTAGTTGAACGTCAACGAAGTGGCCAATGAAGGCGCTTTACCAACCACTAACGCTCCTCAATCTTGTTCACGGTCGAGTGCTCACCATATTCACGGTTGAGAAGGTCTAATCAGGGGAATACCGAGATCGAATGAAGTAAAAAAAAACTGCCTTATAAGCTGGAAAACATCGTGTTTTTAGTCCCATAAATTAAGTCCTATTGATGCTGAAATTATGAATGGAAAAGAAATTTTTCCCACGTTGTGGACATACTATGTATTTTTGAATACTACCATTAACTCATCAGGTCGATGTACAGAACTGGAACGAAACGTAAATGTTCTCTTACATTATGTGAATATTCTCTTAAACTGAACATAAGCGTTATGTCCCGGCTTATTGCCCTATGACATTTCGAAATTAATGTAGACACAGGGTGGTAAAAAACGCACGATGCAAACTTTGACTGAAAGGAGGGACACACAAAAAATACTTTTTGACAATTACAAAATGATTTGAAACTCCTTAGCTTTCAAAACACTGAGGTTTACAGTTAAACTTTGATTCCCAGTTAATTACATTTCCATTTCTGAGATATGTCATAATGAAAAAAGGGTCATTTAGATTTTAATGCGCTCACGGAAATTAAAAATCTGGTTTCCAAGAATCGGTAGAAAAACACATTTAAAGACCTTTCACATGAATAATATTTTGCTCGCTAATGCGGAATTTTTGAGATATGAAAATAATTAAGTTTAGGCTGGAATAACATTATATAGTCGGTTGCGGAGTCGCCGCATTGTTGGAACACGCCCACTTTTTTGGCGAAAAACAGCATCGGTTTGGTTAAGTTAAGGTAAGCTATTTTTAGTTTATTCAGGTTAGTTTAGGTTCGTTTATTTAACTAACCTAACGTTACCTAACCTCACCCATCGTTATGTCAATATTACAGCATATTTATTAAAGCATATTTACGTGTCTATTCCTTCACTTTTACATACGCCGTTCCAATAAATTCAAAGTTGAATAACTCAAAATTTACGCATCAGCGAGCAAAATGTCATTCATGCAAAACGCTTTTGAATGTGCTCTTTCAGTGATTCGTCCGAAGCAAATTTTTAATTTCCGTGAGCACAATAAAATCAATATCGACCAAAAGAAGATGTGGATATCAGAGAAATAGATGTTTTATCCAACAAAATTTATCATAACTGTTCGAAATATCAACCTCCTGCGTCATTGCAGGTCTGGTACCTTTTGCTGAACACGATACAAAAGTCTTGATTTTTCAGTAGTTACCAACTTCGATTGCTATCTTCACGACAAGATCCCTCTCGGACTTCACAGGTATTTCGTTAATCAATGATTTCATGTGCCTACAGGAAAAGAAATCAAAAGGACTCGTGTCTGAAGATCTTGGAAGCCATGCCACAGGTCCATTACACTCTATCCACCTATTATGAAGAACGTCATTCACGTATTGGCGCGTATTTCTGTCGCAATGGGCTGGAGCTCCATCGTGCTGGAACCACATTGTGCGGCGGACACCTACAGAGGCACATCTGCCTGCAGTTCAGGCAGCATGACCCTTAGTGACGTGTCATAAGCTGCATCTCTCTACAGGAGACGACATCACATTTGACCCAAAAAGATAGGCATCGACAATACCAGCCTATTCATTGACACTAAACCGATGTTAGTAGTTGAGCTGATGCTCTTCAAGAGCGTTAGTCTTTTGCCAGTTGTGCAAGTTATGTGTGCTGGATATTCCGTTGCATGTAAAAAATATTTTTTCGTCGATTGAGAGAACGTGCTTCGAAAAATTTTCATTGCCCTGTCCTTGCCTCAGGCACCAAAGTGCAAACTGTACTCGGGGGATGTTGTCGATCGAGGGCAAATCTTGAACTTTTTTAAAACGGTAAAGACGTCGATTGTTGCTATTGGAGATATGTTATACGTCAGCGTAGTTATGCACTACTAAGTTGCGTAGAACAGCTCGGGAGCTTAAATCAGGTCGGTCACAGAAGTACTGCAGCACGTCGTCCTCAGCTGCACATTTTCTGGGACGATCATACCTCCTCTCCTGTTCACGTTGAAGTTACCATTTTCGCGCTGGCGTCAATGAATCTTTGTAGACATGGGATTTCCTGGCCAACATCGATTGAGAAAGCCCTCGTAATATTGCACAACCTAGCTGAACCTCTAGCATTGTCGTTGGTCTAACTGTGAGCCATACGCATATCTGCCATTTCTTCCTTTGACAAACGTGCCAAGGTGTCAACACTATGTGGCCGCGTGAACTGATTGGGATAAATTAAAAACTTGAGCGTCGCCAAATTTGACGGCAGTGTTTAATTCGAAATTCATATTTTTGAAAACCGAAAATATGACGAACTGGGCCCGATAAAGTCGAGACTTTAAACTTCTGTATCTTAAAAACCGAAGTATCACAAAAAAATAAAAAGCGAAGAAAATGCAACTAAAATTAGCCATTTTGTTAAAAAAAAAAAAATCGAAAACGTTTCGGAGACAAGCTCTATCATCAACTCTGTAAAATACAAAGTATGATCAATGTTACGCAAAAAAAGACCACGATCAATAATAAATCTCAGACTCTCTATTCATCAGAATGAAGACAATGAAAAAAAAACACATAACAAAGACAATTAGGTATATACTATCTGAAGATGATATGAGCTCAGCATGTTATTTAAAAATGTTTTCTTGTATAAATGTGCAATGATTCTGAAATCCTAAGGTCAAAATCACGGAAAGAATTATTTATCACTCTAACATAATCTCCACAAATAATTGAATCGCACTTCCCAGCACGGCTGCGTACTGCTGAACACGCCATAGCCAGCTGGTTACCGGTACGAAAACGTTTTCTGAAGTGCTCTGCCACTCTTTCATAAATGTTGCGTGACGTCATTCCGATGTGCGCCGATGCACACTGCGCACAACTAATACACAAGAGAAAAGTGCATGAGCCCGGGAATAGAGTGCGTCATTAATGACCTCACGGCACACGCAATATTTACACCAGAGTGGCAGACCACGGCGGAAGAAGTTTTCGTACCGGTAATTTGCTGGCCTAGAGTCAAAGTTTGTAGTTGTCGCTTTTTAACACTCTGTATATAATGTTGGCAATTTGAAAAAATGTAAAAAATCGCTAAAATTATTTTCTGCAACTAATTGCACATTAAACACTTGAGAGTAGTAGACTAGAAGTTTAAAAGAATCTCAGTTTTTACGACTTACACGCTCATTTTTCTGAATGACTCATCCCATTTGAAATCTTACAATAGAGACCTAAATCACTTCTCATTTGGAGCGTTCCTTCCCATTGGCAATGTGCACGGAAGAGCAGGCTATAGCGTAACGGGCATCGGTGCGCTCTAATGAAGAAAAAGATCGACAAGCTTTCCGTGTTAAATTGGTCTTAGTATTGCGCCCGGCTCAGACAAATGGCGCAGTCGATGGTCTCCACAGAGAGGCAGTTGGTTGCAAGGCCGGATACGTCTTTTCGGACCTCCAGTTTTACGGACTTCCTGCAACTTTGAACTGGGAACTGAGACAGGCTGCCTTAGGCTGTCGCAGGAATGTGCCGGACAGAATGTTGTCGATTGAATTCATTCCGATAGCAAGACCTATGAGGCGACAGTCTTGGAACGACATGGGGAAATTAATTCTCAAAGCCTCGGGAACTACCTATGCGCTGATGTGGCAACTAACAAGGTAATGGGGTAACACATAACTAACTATGCGCTAATGTGCTAAGGGCATGAGGACAGTATACTCACGACGGCTGCAGGCGCCCGTGTGCAGCATGACAACGGCCAGCTCGTACGTCTGCGATGCGAAGGCCAGGTCGCATTCGCTCCTGAGGAGGAGAATTTACCGTAATTAAAAATCTTTAGGAACATAAGAAGAGACATCAAAACTATTTTTCTTCAGCTCAAATTACCGTATACTAATATAATATACAGTGCAAATAGTCACTCATCTTTTTCCCTTTTAGGCATTGAAGTATGAGATTAAACAAAATTCGTGAAAATATATGAGGACTGAAATCTGTCAAAATTTTACTAAATACAAGTCGTTTATATTATTAAAAACTATTGATAATTTTCGTTATATTTCACCTCGTCATTTTCGTGTGATCACATAAGAAAATCTACAATTTCAATTGGAGAGCAAGGGTACTGCTGCGCAGATTCGAATTGAGGGCCCAAAGGAATTACTGTGCTACAAGTCCCGATACGTTTCCTTTTTTTTGTAACTCATTCCCAGCAGACAGCTAAAAATACTTACTTAATAAATCCATCGTATTCACTCTAGTAGCTACAATGCTCATGTGTTTCCGGTGCTGTGAATTTCTCGTATAAATTGCTGGTGAGCAGCAACTTATGGTGCGCTCGACGTCTCCGCCGGGAATGCCCGATCGATAATGAACGGCGTGTTTAGCTCTGTTGAAATGCTTTCTCACAGGCATTATGAACCCATGCAGCCCCTGACAGGGATTTGCTTGTGTGCGTGCGCTAGCAAATGAGAATGTTCATGGAAGGAAAGGAATTGTTTGCAACAAAACTTGAAAAGTATAGGGACGTCACCGGTGGAATTTAATTATCTTCTGCTTGTCTTTTGAGATTATGAGACAGCACAAAATTTCAGTATCAATGCTCTTATCTGATTTAAAATTCAGCCTGTAGTATTTAGTCCAGTAATGTGAGCTCGCATTTTGAAAAACTGAGTGGTTGAACAGACGTAAGTAAGGCGCTTATTTTGGCCTAAAGACAGGAAGTTCTCACCCTGATGCCAGATTATCAGGTGATAAAAAGAAACTCTGTACCTCAAGTGTTGCTATAAACCAGCTATTTAGCTAACATTGCTGCCCTGCTCACGATGTAATTACAGCGCTCTTTTCTCGGCGTGAAGATGCTACAAACTTACAATTTAGACTGCATGTTGAGCCAGCGGCTGGCATATGCGAAAGGAACTCTCTATTATATCTAAAGCTGCCATCATTACCCTCCTAAACGGGCTAATTTCTTCGGAACAAACAATTTTATAATTTATAAACAAACAATTTTCTCTCCGTCTTAAATTCTAAAAAATTCAAATTTGAATTGACTCTTTGGGTGCAGTTACAGATCACGATACAATCTTATTCAGGCAGTGAAGTCTCTGTAGTTTTCATCAAATGACGGGAAAACACGTTAAGAAATAACTATAAAAAAATGTAATGGGAGGGATGTATAACGAGGATTAAACTCTGATGTACCCATTTGAGCAAAGGATTTGATCCTATATCTATCTACACGGCGACCAGTAAAAATGTTTGTAATGTTGGATTCTTACAGAACTCAAAAAATACATTACTTATCAGAAAAGTTGTGATTTCAATCGATTACCAATGCCCTCAGTTAATTTTCTAAATTCTAAAAGGCAAAAAAATTTTGGCAGGTAAGAGAAAATTGAGTAGTTTTGAAACTGCATTTTTTACGTATCCCTATGGCGTTAAATTATTGCATCGATAGAAGCTGATTTTATACATGAAATCGTGAAATGTGTAACGACGTAAGAATACTTTGTCGTATAAAGCTTTTTTAAAAGTATTGACATTGTATTGATTCATATTCTTCGAAATATATAGAAGGACGGAGAGTAAAAAGGTTTAAGTACAGTCCCGCAGCAAATTATTTACGAGTTTCGAGGATCACTGCTGAAATCAACGCTTGTGTGACTGCAGTGGTAAAACCAGGAATATAATAACATTGACGAGTTCCCCAAGTCAAGCTCCGTAATTGCGCACACGCGAGCGATGCCAACGCCTCCTGCAATGAATATTGGCGAGGCTTTTTTGGTGGCGGAGGAGAGATCGCGCCGTGAGAAGCTTATGATGCTCTGATCAACAAGAGGATTGCCATATGTTGAACAAGAAGCTTACATTATATTGTGTTGAGCAATAATTGAAGCGTGTAAGACGAGAAAGTAGAAGCTTTTGTTATGTTCAACTAGGAGAAGTTTATAATTTTCGAAACAATAAGAATCTGGTGATGCGTTATAAAAATCTTGGAACATGTTGAGAAAAGAGGAGTGTGGCACATGTGCAAAATGAAGCTTGATTGGCAAGGGCCATGATTACAATGTTGTCTAGGAAGGCGCGAGACACCGCGAGGGTGTGGCTGGAGTCGATCTCGATCAGTGACTTGCTTTATCTTCCATGTCTCATGTTTTCTAAGTGTTTTATTTGCCCATCATCAGCAACAATTTTTTTTATCTTATTAGAGTGTTTCTGCCCTTTTTGCTCAATAAGATAGATTTTTAGATCTCGATCGCTGTTTTTAACCAAAATTGTTGTTTACACAGCGATTGTTTTCTTTAAAATTTCCTTCTCCATGCCATAATTTTCCTGCCCTTCATTATGCACCTCTTTCTTTTCACAAGCTTGATTTACCGCATTTGCACACATGCTCCTTATGACTTCATTTAAAGTTCATCGCGACAATTTCATCAATAGCGTTTTCCTCAAAATTAATATTTTTTGTAATGTCTGCCCCAGTTGTTAGTCTCGCCAGCCTGACATGGGAGCGAGTTGCGGCTCCACAGCCCCGCTCTGACGTCTCGCATCA
The DNA here is from genome assembly GCA_014220935.1 of Platorchestia sp. MABIK. Classification (NCBI taxonomy): domain Eukaryota; kingdom Metazoa; phylum Arthropoda; class Malacostraca; order Amphipoda; family Talitridae; genus Platorchestia; species Platorchestia sp. MABIK. The sequence continues at coordinate 32,833 of JACJUY010001210.1, read as the reverse complement.
GGTCACTAGGACACGTCCTGTGATGTATTGATGAAATTCTTCATATCCTAGTTTTTGAATAAAGACTTTGAAAGCCGGAAATTCAGACAAGCCCTTTCTATCCACTCGCAAATTTGCGGAAGGTTCTTGAAAAAGATCGCTCATTTGAAGGTCGAGTGGACGATAAAATAGGTGACAAATATCACAAATCGAATACCAGACACTAAATTCAACATTTGATAACTGTCTTTAGACTTCTATAAGAAACAAAAACTACGCTACCAGACTGCGCTATTTTATTAATTATAGTTAGATACATTTGTGATGTCCCATGAACAACTTGACTGCGTTAATTTTACTGCCACCAAAAAAATACAAGTCTTGGATGTTTTGCTAAATACTAATTTGCTGAATTTTTCTCACACTCCTTGCCTCAACCCAGAGAGAGGAATTTTTCCAAAATAACGTAATGTAATTGTGTTAATGCTACTGTCCAGTAGCGCTTGAAATGGAAATTGTTGTGCACGCGGAATGTAGCTCGTCATAGCAGTGTGGTTTAAGGACCTCCCCTTCCGTGAAGGCATCGAGGGTTCGAATCCCGGCTCTGGGTGGCGATTTTCTTCGTTGGGTATAGGGGAAGAATTCAAAGCACAATACCCCACTCTACCCAGGTGTCTGAAATGGGTACCGGTCTTGACCGGGGGAAAGTGTCATGGCGTCCTGGTGTTAGTTATAAGGCATTTGCAAAACCATTGTACAAGGTGATATATATCAGGCGTGAATTGGAAATAATGCATCCTTAGATGTCGATGTTTGTTTGCTTGTTTGTATCTTCCCGATTAAAATGACATTTTGTTCTTTCAGGTTCATTACGTTGATCCATTCATACCACACTATTTTCCTTGCTATTTCGCTTCAGCATAAACAGAATAAAACAATGCAGTATTCACTTATGTTCCCACCCAGTAGTCTGAACACCGAGAACTCTGGAGTTTGGCATCGCCCTTGTGATAATTTCGACTTAATTTCAACAACATTTCAAATCATTCTTTTCATCTCTTTGTGGGGGCTGTGGCGCATTTGTTGAGACCCGAGAAATAGCCTGTTGCCTTGAACCGTCCTCATTTCATTTTTTTATGAATAGTTATGGTGAGGCTATGGTTAATTGGAATTATGAAATGAAATAGACGATCGTGTAGCGTCAATCTACAGCTCATCAACTGTGCGTGAGTAGAACCTATCCCAGTGAATTAATTTTAATGCGCGTAGCCCCAACTAATTAGAATGTCATCAAGGACTGACTTGAGTTTACGTAAAAGTTACCAAACTTCATGGTCGATGTTTGAAATTGAACAATTCACCATCGAGAGCAACTGGTGTGATGCTGCGACGCAGTTAAACTTTGTCTAAAAATCAACACAAGTTTCCACACACACCCCTAAAGCTCAATGAACAAAATTATGACATCCAGAAAATACCTAAATTTAACAACAAAGTTAACGGAAAATACTGGCTGCGATAAATGCGTAATTGTATTCATTGTAGTTTTGGCAAAACAGAACAATTAATGGTTATTATTCCATTCACAAAACCAAACTTTCATTGGTCTGCTGTTACCCTTGCATGCGCATGGCTTAAAGAGCACTCGACCATCGCAGAAAATGGTTTGGCAGCTCATTAAATGCTACAGTGAATTCAAACTGACCTCCCTGAAATAATGCGTTGTTATTAATTCGACAGAGGCGGTGGCTTCAAATGAGATCGTTAGAATAATTGTTAGCCACGTCTAATGCATGATGTAACATGTCTATCTTACAGACATGTCACAGACATTTTGTGTAACTTAAGTTACACAAAACATTGATTTTGTGACTCTCGGATTCATGAGTACTAGTGATCAAGTTCCCATTTCACCGACAGTGAAGCTGAATGTTCGATCACGAAAGTGTTGAAGATCCTCCATTTGCTCCACCAGCATTCCAACCAACGAAATAAACTTGATAGTAAACTAACGATTTCTTAACTATCTATGAATCAGTACCTGAAAAAATGTTCACTGAATAATCTGGCACTTTATGGGAATTTCACTGCATTTGCTTAAGTAGCGCTCTACATCGTTATTCGTTGTCATTCTCGTTTTTTTTGTCGTTTACTTGTTTTGTTAGAAACCGGTGATAACAGCTTTTTGTGTTTGTAACTACAAACGGATGTTAGAAAGCCCTTACCGATGATGAAACAGAAGCTATGGCCAAGGAATTTGCCAAAGGTGCCTCTCCTGATACAACTGCCCAGGAAATAGGCCTTCATGTCAACTCTGGGAAAATATTCCAGATGGTCTCATCACTAAACAAGAGACTATCGGATGCAAAAATTTCCGAGACTGTCACTCATAATCTTTGCCTTCAACTCTTGAGAAGACCTGGATAATCAAGCAAGGTTATTTTCGCCTCTGCTAGTCGTTCTGACGTGCCAAATGCGATTCATCTATGGAAGTTCTACAAAAATTGCTCTTTAATATACAGAACACAAAAATTTGAGGTTGGAAAAGGCAAGGAAATATTTATATGCGGGAACGAGTCTCGTTCTTTTCATGGATAAGCTCCAGGCGACCTTTGATAGACCTGATTGTTCAGCAAATGGTTGTGTGTATTTGGGAATGAGTGTCATAATTGTTTGAGGCATGAACATCAGGGTGATGGAGTCATGATATGGGCAGGCATCAGGAAGGACAGACTTGCTGATCTTATCAGAGTACTCGAAGTCGTTTTTTAGTGACTTCAGTTGCAAATTGACGTCATCTAAAAGAAACTTTGACGCTTTGGTCTGATGGCATACCTCTTTCGCTACTAAGGATGTGTGTTTTTATGCATGACATTGCTCCTCCCTCTTACTAGCTAGTGTTACCCTAGCATTCTCAGCACGTCTAGGCATCTAAGGTAAAGAGGTGATGATCTGGCCGCCTTTTTCTCTAAATTTAATGGGCTGTCATGAAACGAGACGCTTATGCCGAAGGATGCCAGTTTTAGTCGTAACCAACCTATGGGAAGCGATCTATACTGCAGCAAGCACGGGCAGTCCCACGTCCGCCATTAAGAAAATGACTGATTCCATGAATGTGAGACTTACTTTTGTAATGAAACTTCCTGGCGCTCATGTGGATTATGATGAAGTTGTTCGATGGACGTAATTGTGTTATTGCAACTAGGTATACGTTACAAATACACGTATTTGTTTATCATTTTACATGCTTAATTTTTATTTACACCTACGCAGATAAACGTTGGCCGTTTCCAAAAAAATGAAATTACTTTTAGTCGATCAAAATGGAAAATTTCAAGATATTCGCATTTATTTAAATACAAAGTCATGCTTTAAGACCTAACTTCTGTAAACGTTGTTACCATAATGTGCCAGATATTCGGTAAAACTTTTCTGAAGTTGATCCCATAGAAACTTAGAAATCACTATTTTTACCACTATGAAGCTTTCGTAGGTCGGAGTGAACAATTATGCAAGCAAGTGTAATATGGATAATGAAAAGAGCTCTTCTTTACTCGATTCTTTTCTCAGCTCTTCAAAAATGGGATTAACATGACGGCACGTCCAGGACAGTGATGTGAAAAAACTGTTATGCTAAGTGCCCAGGGCATATATGAGTGGCTTAGATATTTTTTAGTAAAAGATTATACCACCTTTAGCTCGATTAACAGCTTTCATACTGCCCGGCATTGCTTCTACAAAATTATCGATTCTTTACAACTCTAGTTTCGTTCATAATTTAAGCAACCTGTCCTATGAAGCAGTCAATGTTGAAGAAAAGGGCGGTTAGTCACGCAGATTCTTCTTCAGGGGGAGAACTGAGTGATTTGATCAATATTATTACAAATTATAAATTTTGCTGAAAAAAGGTTTTTAGGTAGTGGGCTTTTGTGTCGCAAAATTTTCTGGGGCTACTGGCACTAGAATATGGGAAATTTTGCAGTGAAAATATGATATTATGCATGCATATAAATTTGTAGATGATAATAGAACCGGAATACAGTATTCAAGTAAAAAGAGGGCATTAGGCCACACGACATTTCAACGCAAAATTATGTTTTTTGCCTGTTTCGTAGATATGTAATTTTCCACCTAAAAATGAATAGAAGTCAAAGAGTTTTGATGCTAGAAAAAATCAAAGACAGTTTTGGAATCCTTGTAATATTTCTAACATAAAAACAGCGAAAATTTTCCAACTTTTACCTTCAATTTTATTTTCACAGTTCAAAACCGAAAATTTTGTATATTTTAGTTAGTGAACGGAAATTGCATATGAAAAGAAAACGAAAAGAAAATGGAAAATCCAGATTTGCAACTTTGTTAGAAATGTTACAAGGATTCTAAAACTGTCTTAGTTTTTGTTCTAGCATATAAACTCATGGACTTCTATTCATTTGAAATCTCCGAGAACATTCCATATGTTATAAAAAAAATTTTCCATTTTATTAAAAACTAAGGCCAAATTCGAAAAAGTTACGTTAAGCAAAATGTGTTTGTTTTTAAAAACTCCCTATCCTGGGCAAATTTCAGAACAATCGGTCACAAATTAAAAATCATTCAGTTGCTCCCCTTAATTAAGCTTATGCCATAAATTCATAATGGGTACAAATCGGGAGATTGTGATGACCAATCCATAAGCTCAATTGATCCCTCATTCGCACAATCTATTCTTAAACACTTCTAGCTCTGTGGATGCGAGCATTGTCTTCCTGAAAGATCCTGTTGCCATCAGGAAAATGAATCTTCATGAAAATACGAACGTCGTTAGAAAGTACTTGCGAATAGTCCTTTGAGTTTATTGTGTTATCGGAAAGTGTGACAAATTCACGTTCATCCCTGCCAAAACAGCCCCAAAGGCATTACACTGCCTCCAGATGGCTGAACAGTTTCGCGATTCAAGACATAGTTTCACGTAGCTGTCGCCATGCTTAAACATGCACATCACTCTCAAAAGCGGTAAATCTGGACTTATCAGACCACATTACATACTTCAAGTTCTTAATAGTCGAATCTCGGAGTTCTGGAGCAATAACGTGCGTTTTTACCAATTTGCTGCCGACGCTAACGGCTTCTTTGGGAATTTACCTTTGCCTAAATTAATTTTCGTTAACCATCGACGACCAGTCCATGCATTGATAAACTGTTTTTGGACCTTCACAAAACTCGTTAATTTTCATTTCCGTTAATGGAAACCAATTTTCCTTCATCAATTTTTCCGAAAAGGCGTCCCCTCTGTATCTAGAATGTTAGGTCGTCCCCAATTCACACGAGATGAAACCGGGTTTGCCGTCTTGTTTTCCGCGTGCTATTGTTCTCCGCGCAATTCTGATAGTCGAACCAATTCCTGTACACACGTCCTGAGTTCATTTTCCACTTTGATGAAACCCAGCGATGCATTCTATATTAAATGGTGACGTCTTTTCCACGAGTCTTCATTGTCATGATGTAAATAGAAATTTATAATTCTATATGCACTCAAAACAAATTTTTACAACTTGATAAACCAGTCGAAAATATTGCCATGTTGTTTTACCGAAAAAAATCAACTCTGAAGTAAACAATCAAAATATGTTTAGCAGGTAAAAATCTAGTGAGCAATCTTTTTTGGCGACTTCAAATACTAACTACAGTACAGGTAACTGAATGCACAGCCATTCGAAGAATGCTTCAGCTCAGACTGTGTTTGAAACTAGACAGTTGTTCTCATTTCGTCGTGAGAGGCATGTCGTCTTCTTGCATCCTGTGCGGCAAAGTTTGTTCGGTGAGGCAGATGGAGTCTCTCCACCAGGGTCTGGTTCCTCACTCCGGCTCTTGTCATCGTATTTGGCATAAGTTTTAAATTGTTTCAGTAGTTCCTTGCTTCTGCATCCCTCCTCGGGACTTGCTGTCGGCTCACGAGCCGTTGATAATTTGTGTCCCAAGGCTCGTACCTAGTCATCTTGTTTTATGTTTTATGGATCACGTCTCAAGGTCTGCAGAGTTGCAAGCGTTCTGGGTATTCAAAATTTTTGACCCGTTTAAAGTATTAAAACAGACTCTGCTCCAAATGAATTTTAATGCAAAAAACTGCAAAATGCCGTGACTGATTATTATCACTTGATAGTGCATTGATTGCTATTTAGCCCTGCCTCTTTAAAAGGTAACTTAAGAATCACATTTCAATAGTACTACAATATACTCTTTGCATTTTACAGCAATTGCTTGAAGCATGACTCTAAGCTTTGCATGTCAAATCAAACTGCATTGTATAATTCAAGAAATGTTTATCCATTTTAATGGAGCGATATTATGCCCCTTAAAGGGGGCCGAGGATATTTTAAATCATGTACTTTCTGCTATTGTGAAGCACCAGGTTCTCGAATGTTCATCACTGATGTATCTAGTTCAATCACGTCGTCAGCCTTTCTCGCTCCACTGCGAGTAAGAAGTGTTTCTAAGTCGTTAATGAAGCACTCTCGGGGTTGCTATAATCAATTATTGTAAATATGACCATACGAAAATGAGGAGCGACACATCGTCGTTCTGTTCGCTCACCTGCTGCAGCCTTTGTTAGTATCATAAATTCTTCCCTAGAAATTGTTTCTGATAACAGTTGGAGGCGACTCGCGTTTACTGTCTAATTTAGCCCTCTAAATGTGCCGAGGTTGCAACTCAAAATAAAGCACTGGTTAGAAATTCTGGGCTCGAGCTATTCTATGTAGGATGCTTGCAATGATAGAAACCACGACAAATACGCTGGAGGGTGACATGGATGGGCAGTGTCCATGATGTCTGACGTTGAACACGGTTGCAGCAGATGTAATTTTTAAATATAGGTTTTGAACTATTCGAAATTTGGTGAGTTATTTGTGCATTGCAGACTCATTTACCGAAGCCAACGTATTCTCGAGCGTAAAAACGACTTTACCACACTCTTTGTTCAATAAATTATCCCTGATGTTAACCTTGAGAATGACTCTTTACTTCGGTCTGACGGTAGGCGGAGCAGCCCTGAAGTTATTTATCGACGCATCTAGAATGAAGGGAAAAAAATGTTTCATGCCGAACATGCATGCATCGGCAATTAGAATTCAGTTTTTCATCAGCAACTAGCTGCATTTTAACATGCAGTTGAATCATGCCTCGAATTGCACGACTTGTGCACACCGTATCTCAGCCTAAGTGTTAGCAAACCATTTTCAGAATCACATTCCTTGAATTTAATGCTCACTTGGTTTCTCTAATTTCCCCCTCCCTCTGATGCCAAGAGCGCATCAGAATAAGACCAGCCCTCGCTTAGGTCGTCCCCCACTCAAATTGCGACGTCTAGTATAAATGGCCTCCATTTGTGGAGAGCGTCTTACTCACGCAGAAAATTGAAAACCCAAATGGAATTTTTCCTGAGCTTCTTTTCGGGCCGCCACGTTGCTGAGCACATCTGAGAGCCGCGCTCTGACGTAGGAATTAACTGAATTTAGCTCGGTCTCCGATGCGGCACATGTGCAACAGACTTCTGCTCGTCAGGCAAGTAAACAGGAGGTAAGTTAGACTTACTTGCGTTCAAAATGAGATAGTGAAGTTCCTGAAGTTAAAAAAATTCTTTCATACACAGTCGAGAAAATCTTCGAGCTGCCGAATAGGTTAGCATGTCTCGTGTTTGGATATGACGGTAGCTAGGGTGAAGTGCTGCATAGAAATTATCTTCGTAAGTACGTACTATGCGATTATATAGTACAATCTTGCGATTATATTTAGCTTTCGCGTGCAGTAAACTTTTTTGAAGGTAAGCTTGTAAAGTCATTAAATTTTGACAGATTAGTTAATTTCCATTTTTAACCACTTGCATCTAAAAAAATTGTCATTGAAAAATTGAACGCTGAATCTCAGCTTTCTTTAATTTAGCTTCATTTTAAACTAATCGAATGTCAGAAATGAATAATATTTTTCAATAAAATACTACATTTAACAAATACCGTAACATGTCAACTGCGATGGGTTAAACTGAACCTTAATATTCAGCTGAAATCAGACTCAATTTCAATTTTGAACAAAAAATTTATCAAAAGATCAATTGGAACGCGCCGTCATTGGATTTACGCCGAGTACTAATAAAAATTCAATTTACGATCTCCGATTGGTAACCCGCATCGTGGAAATCCTCTTAGTGACCTCTGGTTGGTTCGCCAAACAATCAACATGTTGAAATGACCAGGACGCGGGAACAGTTGAGGGGATGGATATAGATTTTTCCTTCGATGCAGCATTTCAGTTTGAACGACAACCCATCATCGCAGTGTTTCTAAATAATTCATAGTTTTCTGCTATTCTAGAATCGACTAGAAAAATCCTCAGTTTCCGAATGAAATTTTAAAGAAACTTAAACAACGTGTTCCCTAGAACTACTCGAGCTATTATCTTGACGAAGATAAACAATGCTAAGGCCGATGTCACTTTCCAGTTCCACATACTTTATTCTTCACACACAATGAAGATTCGTCAATATCTTGACAAATTTCTTTGCAACTTTGAACAGTCGTACAGAACATATTTCTGAATACAGGAGATTTAAGAACCACTAAGCGGTCAATGAAAATAGCTCAGTGAACTACGTACGTTGGTTACACCTCGTTATTTTCACAGAGATGTAAATAATAGTTCTTTTATAACACACTTTGTCCCACTCTGTAAACTTGATACCTGAATCCCACAGGGACTATTTGAATCTAATTTTGAATTATGATGTATGTTTGTTACTGGTTGGAATTCAATCTAAAGTTTTTCTTGCACAAAAATAGAATACCCTGAAAAAGAAAGACAAGCATTTCATGTAACTGTTATTTGAAAGAAGTCTTGTCGAATGAATGACAAATCTAATTTGTAAATAACAAGTCATTTTTTTCTAATTTAACATTTTAACGAGTTCGTGGTTATTTGATTTCACTAGTGATCAACCGTGTGATGGAGAACACCCTTCGTTTCGTCAACTGGCCATCATTGCTCACTCTGGATGTACGCATTGTCGCGCAGTCTCTATATGCAGGGTCTGGGTTTCTGTTTATGCTCTACCTCATTCTCTTTCTTTTTATATTTGCAATAGTCTTTCGAATTCATGGCACATTTCTGCGAGGTATCTTCTGTGCGCATGTGCACTCAATGGACTCTGTATACTGTAGCAACAGTTTACGGATCTACAGTTCCCGCGTTTTACACTCTGTGCTTGCAGCTGACATCGCTGCAAGTGCGGTTGGTCGGTGCACAAGCGGTCCGTCACTCTTTGAGGTCTACCTACACTCGAGTCCCGCCGTCGCTGGGCAACGCGCTAACTCGGCATTCAAGCAGTTTATCTCCAGCTCGTGCTCCCCAGATCCTCATGTTAGGACTCAAAAAGAGGGCTTTTGTACGAGCATCTCAAGCTGTTTTCCCTCAGTGCAGCGCACTGAACGTGCTGAAGTACGCAGCTCGGCTCACTGTGCGCCAGTTTTCCAATACTCACATGTACGTCCGTCCGTCCGAGCCGCACACGTCACCCACACGACTGCACGCGCCCAGGCCATCTGAAACACGTATTCATGTTAGTTATAAACACCGTTTTTGCTGCATTGGAAATTATTGAATATTATGGTGTCGGGCATTTACATCAGAACCATATTTATTTCACTCGAATGTATTAGGTGACAGAATTTAAGAGAATGCAGAATTTCAGACCTTCATCTCATTTTAAGTATCACTATCTGTCGAAAAATAAATGAATTAACTACTGAAAAGGAGTTTAGAACTTTCCTTCATTTAAAATATCGATTTCAGTTGAAAAAGAAATGCTTTAACTCGTTAAACTAGACGAATGATAGTATTTTGAATTATATAGCAAATTTGTTACATTTCTTGCTGAGGCGAGCGTGAGTGATTATTGCTCAATCATGTTTCAAGATTGGTATTCATTTCAAGTTCAATAGGCATAAAAATTCGTGATGAGAAGAAGAACAACAAGCAACTAAGTAGGCTTTCTTCCTGAAGGCTTTTAATTATAGCTAACTTGAAGTGCATAGCATTCAAATTAAATTTTCGCTCTGGAAAATTCTTGTAAAGAAAAAATGCAGAGCCCAACATTCTCTCATTTCAGGACTTTCCTTTCCATTTCCATTAGGGTTTTCGGAAAATGATGGCCGATCTTAGACAAAATCTTTTATTAATGAAATTAGTGACGTTCAATTAGTCAAATTAGTTCAATTTAGTCGAAGTCTGAATCTTGAACAGCCATGTAGCTTTACCATCTATCAAGAAGACCATTTTTGCCTCGTCGATAAAAATCTTGTGACATATGAGCTAGGAAATCCATGAAAGCAGATTCGACCTCTTCTTTGGTTCTAAAAGTTTTGTTGCTCAAAAAATTGTCCATATGCTTGAAAAAAATGACAATCCGTGGGAGAAAGATCAGGAGAATAAGGTGGATGTTGCAAAGTTTCATATCTCAAGTCTGTGAGCTTTTGTTGAGTCATTCTTGCATCATGAGGGTGTGCATTGTCATGGAGCAGAATTGGAGCTCGCCGATTCACGAATGCAGGCCACATTTTCTGTGCGTATGAATTTTGTCAAAAAATAATAATTTCGTTTAAACACAAAAAACGCAACATCGAACACAATTCAAAACGCCGTGCTCATTGATTTCATTGAGTTCATGCGGGAAAAATTGTCTAATTTGCCTCATATGGTCCGACACAGTTGAAATGCTGACACAAAGTCGCTTTGAAATTTCCCTCACACTTTGCCGTGGGTTTTACCCAACAATCGCTCTCAAATCTTCATTTTGAAGAATGGGGGCCGACCCATACCGTTTTCATATTTGAGGCTCTCATTTCCACCACGAAATTTTTGGAACCAATTTCGTGCAGTTCTTTTTATTTGTTGTGCCTTCTCCCCATGCCTATGTGTTTTCAGTAGCTTGAGCAGTGTTGTTTCCAAGCTTGAACTCATATAAGAAAGTAATCGCAAGTCTGCTTTTTTAATGTTCAAAATTTTGGGCTTTGTCGCTTCTGAAATAAGTTGTAGATGAAATAAATATAAAATATTGCAGAACACCTGTAGGTAACTTATTATGTTCATCGTTTACCTGAATTACGGAAAAAATTCAATAGTATGTAAGACAAATTTTAAAGCATAGGGCCGTTTCTTTCTGCAGAACCCAATATTTCCTGCAACAACTCAGCTAACGTACGCGTGCGAATTACCACCGCCCACCCACGAGTGCAAATTCAGATTCTTCCAGATCTTGCACCTCTTTTGCTCAAAGTTTGCCTAACGCAACTCTTCTTGGTAAGGGTACCAATCTTTGTTGGATTTAAATTTACCTCTAAAAGTTATAAACCAAAATTCGTAGTCCCTACTGTAATGATTTACGATTCAGATACCCTACGTCGTGTTTAAATAAACGTTACGAAGAAGGGAGCGTTTGGCCAACGATCACCTTCACAAAGGATCCGCCATCAAAAATATATTATCGTCGATATGAACAGCCT
>JACJUY010001210.1:0-19256 GCA_014220935.1 Platorchestia sp. MABIK | reverse complement strand
ATGACTATAAATATGATCTAAAGTAATCACAGCGAGGAACGATCATTAAAATGGTGGCTGAACGATGCAATTTGAGTTTGCTGTAATATAAAGTGATATCAAATCATAGACACGCACGAGAGATCATTATACTACTTTCGTATATTAAAGGTGTTCAAAGAATTAGTTGTCATTTTTTGGTGAGAATTTTAAATCGAGGATTGTGATCGAATGCCCTAATCTTTTTCTAAAAATTTTCTTTGCAACAGGAGCGCAATGTAATAACCGTATCCCGTCTGTACATGGGATAAGATATCAACAAAGGCAGTATTTCACTGCAGTTCCAGATTGTCGGTGACCGGGTTGAATTCATGATTTGCGAAACGCTTTGCTCGCTTAAGCAACGCAATATTACCCGAAAATATCGTCTTCCTTCAGCAAATAGCGAGCGCCTCACGAACACCGAGAAATCCCCTGCAGTAAAGCTCTGGATCTCCAGATCTCGCTCGCAGAGGTGAGACAAGAATAGAAATATCATAGCTTGAAATGTGCGCATGTATCGCTGTTACCAGGATCTACGTTTTTGCATCATCAAATAAATCTCACTCCGAGCAACACAACTGAATACGCATGTAATTACATTCGTAATCAGTTATTTATGACTTTTTGTGTTTGAATTGTTTTCATGCGCACGATTTATGACTGTTCTCATGTTTTCCGACAGTTATTTATTCTAAGGCTGGCAATTGCAAAATCGAGTATTGTCAACTTTGTATTTAATATATAAAATATTATAAGCATATACAAAACAGAAATGGGAACTAAAATCAGCCCTGATAAAAAATACGAGTCAAACAACTAACGAGTATTTATTCAACTAGCTGCTTCTCATGCTCATATGCTACACCTTTTTTTCCTACAAGTCTAAGAGACAAACGACTGCATAGATAAGTTGGCGAACTGAGAGATAATCGTTCAGTAGAGTAAGCTTCAATGAAAGCAAATGTCCAAAATGTGTTGGGAATGCTGGTTGCCCCGTAAAATTATAGGTGTAGCTTTTTGGGATGGACTTGTTCCCTTAATTTCACTTTTTAGACTATTAACTACAGAGCTCAAAACCATTACTGCAATGTATCAGATGTAAATCTTCATAAAAATGACTTCACACTTTAGTTTTGACGGGTTTCCTCTAGACAGTAGCTAGGTATTCTGTTGAAAAAACAGAGTTGAAGTGAATGAACTGCTATGTGCATCTACAAGGGGTGAGGAGAACTTTTGAACGTTTGAGTTGTGGGACTTTTCCCCATGTTCTCAAAACTGCATAATTCAACATTTACCACCAAACATGTGTATGTTCCATGTTCTTAAAAATTCACACGGAAGATTAGTTACTTTTCGAGAGTTTTACGATCAACCCCCGCGGATTATGCATGCGTAATCAATAACGCAGTAAGTCCATCGAGGCGTAAGCCCCATCAAGCTCGGTCATATCACTAGGCAAAATAGAAAACTTGCTGCCGTACTGCGCTGCTGACGTCCATGTCTTACTCCAGGAGAGCGGAGCTGTGCAGACACAACATCTCTCGCATGCACATCCATCAGTAATATTTCAGGGCTGTTGGATGGGGCCGCCCCTCAGGGCAAAACATCGGCAGCAAACACATAGAGAGTCAGAATATCTGCTTTCTCTCATGCGTGAGGTAGGGGAACATCGTCTTTATTTTTACGAGGATTTCGTCCTCCGTAAAATTTTGCGAATATTGCAGAAGAATGTATTCCTGCTTATCGAAAAGTCATTTAAGCAAGTCCTTACTGGTGTAAAATATTTGATAATTTACATTTTCGGACTTTCTTTGAACCAAATGATCGCCACACAATGAACATATAAATTAATTTTTCCTTTAAAATTTCTTATAGTGCCTTTGCAGGTGCGTAATGTGCTAATGCGCGGATGTTACTTGCAGATCGCTTCAGTTGTACAATCTTAGCTGTAGAGTCATCTTAGAGGATGAAAAATTCCTGTATAATCATCGTAGATACATTTCATTTCTTACTTTTTTGAGAAAATTTTAACTAGTGCACTGTTCTTAACGAAAGCTTGCTTGAGCATTTTAATTTCTATCGTTTACGAAAAATTAATCATTCCAATTTTTAAATTACATTAAGTCAATTTAAATTCCCGTTAAAAATTTAGATATCTGTAGAGTAAATTGATCGGAACATATTTTTTTAAATTGGAAGTTCAAAACAAAAACAAGTTAACATAATAACTCCTAACCTAACGATCATTTACTTCCTTTGCTAACCGATACGTAGAGGATAGGCGACTGGCTACTTGGCGACTTGGCTACTTGCTTACATTTGATGGTTTTCAGAATGTTTTCAATATAATAAGAATATTATAGTCAGTGCAAAACCATCTTACAATAGTTACCCGAGAATATATTACTAAACGAAGAAACAGATGGAAGCAGCTACTCCAGCCGGCGAGTTCAACAGCATGCGATCAAAATATACAGCGGGCACCGCTGGGCTCAAGTGCTTCGCGACCCTATTTATTTCCAACACAAAAATTGATTAGCTCATGGTTGGTACGTTTTCGTTTGCTGTGGTGGCAAAATTAATAAATCAGAGAGCTACTAATCAGCGCTGGTTCTACTAATCAGCGCTCGTTCGGTTCACTGGGATAGCTGCGAAAGAGAGTTTGGCAATGTGTGTGCCGAGACTCGTTGGGGTAAAACTGAAATGAGAAGGGGATGTTTGAAAGACAGCAGATGGGCAAGGAAAAAATGGGAGAATTCATTATACAATTTTTTACGCATGTGATGCAAATGTGGAAGGGTAGTGGACGGTGTTCGTAAACGTCTTGTTAGCTTGTGCCGCCTGCAAGGCTGTAGATCAACGAAATTTCTGCTACATTCAGTTTTGAACGTGTGAAAACTTAGGGCATCAGTGCACTGGAGTGCAAATTTGCCAAGTTCACGAAGACATGTTTTTTGGCGCTCTTTTTCTGTGGAATTTGATACAGATTGATAATTCATGAACGAGTTTAGAAGGGCGAAAGTCGAAACTGAAATATGATGCCACAACTCAGTACATGTAGCTAAGGAAACAGAGCAAAACTGAGAGCTGAAAGGTTCAATTGAGAAGAGTGTAAAAATGATTTCAGGATTGTAAAATTAAAAAAAAAAGACAAAATCGTGCCTGGAGTGTAAAACTGAGGAGGCGAGGGAAAAATTGAAGGTGCGAGTGTAGAACTGAGAGCGGAGTGTAAAATTAAGGTGAAAGTTAAAAATTAAGGGTACGAATGTAAACTTCAAGGTGCGCCTGTGAAATTGCAAACAGGACTGCCAGATCGAGCCAGGCTTGCAGGCCCTACTCAGAAAAGTGAGCACAATCTGGGGCTGGAGCATAATTAAGTTAACATAGGGAGGCTCGCGCAGCAAGAGCCTGGCATTCCTAAAAAGCCGGCTGAACAGCCTACAAAACCCGCTTCAGACAAAATGTATTACTTCTTTAGTTTGAAATACGAGCCTTGTAGACTTACACTGTACAACCAACAAGGCTCGAAATTCTGAAGACAGAAGCTTGGAAAGTTCGCAGCATTCAAACTGAATGCTGCTCAAAAGTCAACACTCAATTATACCATTAGGAATTCGACTGTGAACCTGCAATGAATATTAAAGAGGAGTTTGGTACAATATTTGCTCGTTGGAGAAAAAATGTTTAATTATGGCTCTAATTCCAGCATTTCAAAACTATCCTTCAGCAAAAGTGGTGCCGAGCTGCTCGTCTACGCTGTAGAGTTGGTAATTACTGGCGTGGGAAAAAATTTGGAAATCATTGGTCTCTGCCTTAGGAAACAGTGATCAAAGTCGCACGCAATTTGCCGACTAGAAACAACTCACTATATAAAAGTTGCAATAAATAGACGCCCCTGAAAAGATTTTAATAACTGCGTACGCGTGCCCTGCTTTCTTACTGCGCCTTGAGGCTTCAACTTTCTGGCGTTTACCTTTTAAAATGCAAAGGCTCAAGCCAAATTTGTTTAATGTAATTTTTCATTCAAAGCTTAACAGTAAACATGTATTGCAGTGTTTCAAACTTTTGAAATTGAGTTCATTGCAACTCATATTCGCAATTGAAATGTAAAACATATTGAAGCACTTCAAGTATAACTTCAGGTCAATGTTTGTTCAACTTTGAGTCTGTCCAACAACATGTATGATATGTACTAGAACAACCTCGCGAAAGCTCTTGGCTTTTGGCAGTTAGAAATGTGTTCCCGTTTTGTACTTGGGGTTTGAGTATCATGACCTCCTCAAGTCAATTTGCGCAGATTATTTTAACTGTTTTCCTGCGAGGGTCTGGCTGTTTACGTTGGTCGGTGTGCGATAGTGTCGAAGCCACATGCCACGTACGACGAGCGGCCGCACGAAGCTGCTGCGGGCGGTGCCAAGAGCGCTGGGGACTTCGGTTCACACCTCCGTGCCAGCATATAAGCGTAAAAACAAGTTAATTGAACAGTCATTTGAAGAATTTACATTCATTACTTAGTGATGCCAGATTCATTACATGCGGACACAATAACTTCATTTGAATAGTGATGGCTGCTAAAAATTACCATGGCAGCTGAAAATCCGCGAAGTGATTTTCCAACGAGAAAATATTTTCAGCAGCAGTGAACAAATTTTACAGAAGGTCGCGTGCACTATTAATAATTGCTTTGTTTGAAAGTTGCATTCGATCATCGTTCTATCGTTTGTACCATTGTACACAATCATCGTAGCGCCGTTTGTATCGTAGTAAACGATCTTCCTTAAATATATCTGCAATTTGTAACTACAGCTGACCACACCACACTGCTCTAATTCAGCTGGCGAGTGGCTAAACATCATCCATCCCTTACAGCCTTAACTTCTTAGTGAGGAATTATAGCAATTAGAATTCGCTTTGTTATAAATTTCTGAGCATTTCACTAGCACGTGTAAGACACAAACTTCACACCAAAGCGGTGCTGATCACGTCGTCACATTCCTGGCTCAGGCAACGCCACAGGAAAAAGCAATCACAAAGAAGAGTCTCGGCGTAATTATTCTGATTGAGCGGTCATTCCTGACTACGCACTCCTTTTTCATCTTCTGTTTTTCCAATCTAGTTACCAGTTATCACAGAGAAAGAGTGGTTTTACTTTTCTGCAGGAGCACTAAAGTTCCGTTGTTTAGCTAGTTTCTTATCACCTGTGAAAAAGATATAATTCCCTTCCGTTGAAAACTAAAAGTACCGAGCGCTGTGTTCTGAATTCATTCTTGACGTCTAGATGTTCACATTTTCTCACGATGTAATTAAAATGAAATGCAACATACGAATTGATGACGTTGACTGACGTTAATTGATGTTATTCCAGATAAAATTTAGTTTGCAGTTTTGATATTTTTCCAACAGAGCGCAGCGTGCATTGAGAACCTTTTTTAATCGTTATTCGATTACGGGAAGTAGCGCGAAAAAGGTAATGTATTGCACGTGAGTTTGACAGAGAGATACGTGCATAGCTAAAGCAAACTGTGTACGAGAATGTTTATTTGTATATGCATATTTATTCACAAGTTACCAGTTAATGAAAATACAAATAATAAGAAATTGATTTCATCCTATTCGACGCAGGTCTTTAGAGTGTGTTCTTAGAAATAAATTCACTCTCTATTGCCTAATACTAGATGCACTGCAGTACACTTGCCCACAGAACGAGATGTTCGTTAATCTAACATAAGACATAATACGTTTGGCGTAATTCAAGTTCAAATTTTAAACTAGCACATCATCCCATTCAACAAGTACTTCCTATTTAGCATGCCTCCGCACCTTCTAACTTTTCCTTTTAATTCGAAAAAAAAATTTCTAGACGCCTGTAAATGGAAACTAACAATTCAATTAATGTCACTGATGTCAGGCAGTAAACCGAATGGGAGAAATACGATTAATTCCCCCCGCCACAGCTCGTGAGAGACACGGGCAAGGGAGCTACTGTAGACGTCTCTGCACACTCGGGTCCTGCAGCACACACACTCACACACACACATAACACACACACACACACACGAGGTTCTCAGCACAGCTTATGCAGAACTTTTCGTAAGGTATTAAATGAATTTGAAAGAAGCTTGGATGCACTTCTTAACTCCAACAAAATCTTTGAAAAATTACTTCGAATTTTTCAAACCGGTTCTTTATTGACTGAATTTTTAAAAGAAACTGAAAACTCACGGTGTGCTTCTCAACCCTGTCACCAAATAATATTTGTTCAATGGAGGATGTCATCAGCTTCTGAACACACTCTGGGAGCGGTGTCAACGATACTGCCTTTTGCAACCCATCGTGGAGTTATTTTTTTGGTTGAAACTCTATCTCTGTTCGAATCAAACGCGTTCAGTATTTCTCTCATAGCGAGTTTGTTTTTCATTTCTCTTTTACAGTTTCAGCGTGACAGCAACCATTTGTTAATTCCATCTCTCATATAAATAGCATATAAAATGGACTCACTTATTAAGTGCCGGATTTTCATCTTATATTTAGTTTGCTTAAATTTCTGTTCGCTCATTTCTGCAAATCGAGACAAGGAGACAAACTCAAGTTCATAAAGTGCACGCTGAGCTAGAAGCTGCTAACATTCCAGAAGTGCAGTCGGTTGCCAAGGGTTATTTTTGAAAGCTGGTTGTTGTAAAAAAAGACGTTGACCTTGGAACGCCGCTTCTGCTGCAGATTATCTTACGTCCTAACCACGCCCTGCGCACCCGTGCCATGTTCGCTCGTCAGGCCCTAACTTGGTAAGCTGTTTCGGGAATTTTCCCTTCACTCTGGCCAACTTTCACTTGCGTGCTCATTTTCCTTCTCTGCAGTATTTCGTTTAAACGTCCTTGAGATTCACTGGAATAGAATGTTCGCATATAAGCTAACTTTCATTGTATTTATCGTTTCTACAAAGAAACACAATTTGGTTTGCGTCCGGGGGAACGAGTTTGGTGTGTTGTTGTGTTGCAGTACGACAATAATGCATAAGTGGAGAAACTAATTTCCAGATAGATCAAAGTACACCTGCTTTGATTTAAAGAGGAGCGCGAGCCACTCGATACCATCGCAATCGAAGTCCTCCGCGGTAGTGGCTCGCATAGCACGATGTGATTGCTGTCATTAATGAATCTGTTTCTAAATTAGAGATTCATTATTTTAAAATCTCATCTTTCTGAAGAATACTGTTCAAAGAATTATTATTTGAAATTGATATCATGTGAGACGAATTCATCGGTCGTTAGGATTAGAAATTGACAACCTGGTCACGCACGCGACAAATTCGCATGCAAATAGAAACCTGAACAGAGAAATTAGCGCGCTCGTGCCACGTTGCGTACTTGGATGAGTTGATGCAAAATGAACAGTACTGATCTTATACGAAGAATACAAACTAAAAGTGAGAAACTCGTCATGTGTTTCCAGGAGAACTTCTGTGGAACACTAATAAATTAATTGCTTACCGAGTGAACAAAAATCTGGCAAAGCTCTCATCTAAAAGCATTAACAAAAGAATATAATTTCAGCCGGATGAAACCGCCGTTGACTCATGCACTTTTTGATACTTTTTATTTCCATATTTTGAATATTATTTGGGCAAATCTCCATGACAACAATTCATAAATTAGTCTCTCATATATTCGTGAGTAATTAACAATTTTTAACGATCAAAATAAACTCCTACCCAGAAATAGAAGCGATCGAAAAACAAAGCAAAACTATAAAACTCAGAATTAGAACTACTTCAAGTTCATCACTAGTGAATATGTAAGGTTAACCTAGTAAACATTTAAAAGCATCTATGTTTTCCGTTGCCTTTGGAATCCTTGCCCAGTTTGAAATGCTTCTATCTACTTTTCCACAGTGTCGGAAAAAGAGCGTTTACAACTTCGCGCTGTTGAACGATGAGAACTTTTGCTCACATTCTGCATTTTTTTCACAAATCATGGCGTAAAAACGAGTTCATGTTAATTATGTTTAGCTGAGAACAACTGTTATGCGCCTGAGCGAGTTACCTTGAAATACCCTAGACAAATTTTGATGCACAAACAAAAATGTAATTTTTTTCTTCATAATTATACAGTACATTCTTATCCTGTCCTTGCAGGAGATTTACCATTTTGAAATCTAAGATACGTTGGGTTGTTAGAGAAACGAGTAGCAATACCGACGGCGATGCCCTACAAGAGGCATGTGTAAGCTGATGCCTGCATGCCCGCAGAGACAGATACCAAGCCGACGCCTTGGGTTGAGTTGGGTCGTTGCCTCACATCTCCTCAGCCACTTGTATACCGTGTGGAAGAACTTGGTCCAGATTGCGGCTGATCTCGCACCACAACCTCTCACGTGGGTGTGAAATAGAAGTCACGCTTGTGTGGCAAGGGTATTAGTTTCCAAGCTTTCCGGCCCTAAATAAACAGTGCTTAGGGACTTTAGGGAAATATCAGTGATATTCTTCACTGAATAAGTAAATATTGCTGCCTATGATCGGTTACTCGTAAAATAGAAGGAAGTGCGGAGGTACACAGAGATTTAACCTCATACAGTGGTCGATATCAGTATTGTGTCTCATACCTATCCCTGTCATGGCAGCCACAAGCGCTCTCATGACCAAATGAACCATGAACTGACGTTCTCCGCCAACCCGTTTTCGCTGCGTCGCTCAACTTCTTGGGTACCAATTATTCATAATATGTTTTTTTACGAGAAAGTGAAGACAGTCACCACTTGTGTTATTAAAGGCTCTTCCTGAAAAACAAGGCCATGTAAATAAATAAGCCATAATTTTTTTGGATACATCCGTTGCGCATAAAAAGTGGCGGCGTCCCGAACAGTTTCGTTTAATGTCGTGGAATTAAAGAACCTAACGATCCCTTTTTCAAACATCCCAGATATCGTGGCAATATACTGCTGTACGTTATGTGCTATGTACCTCATTAGGCAAAATAACTGTAAGCCTGAATAAATATTGCTTAGTAGATTAATTATGGCTCTCCAAGTATTTCTGAGGCTTTGTGATGTAACAGAGTTCCATCGGACTGCCTCTATCTCGAAAGCCCAGTCAACACAGCGCTGATTTTGTGAGCGCTTATTGTGTCTCATCCAGCAACCTCAACCTTACTGCCTGCACATCTTGGCTGCTCGCAACTACAGCTCTGATAATCCCAACCCCTACTAACCCACCATCTGGCAACCTCATTATACCTAGCAACTTCATCACCAGTTGGCCTAAAGGCATCGCAACGCCACCATCTGGCAGCTGCATAAGCAGTCGATGTTAACACCTGACAACACTAGCACCTAGCAACTGCAGCCACATTCACTGGACCCAGTGAAAAAGGCGGCCGCTGGAGCGGCAGGCGCGGTAATGACCAAACTTGCGTCGATAAGCCCTCTCGCCTCGCAGTGAGCAGCACCGTCACCTGCTAGAGGGCGCACAACTTCGTCGCGCCTAAATCGTTCAATTAAATACCTGAAAGGACGCTCATGGAGCTTCAACTTCTGATAACTTCTGCCTTTGATGGAAGTGTTAGATCTAGGAAGCGCTGTGATGCAGAGAGAATCTGTTCGTTGTCAGCGTAATCTTGAAGCTCATGCTATGTAATGATCTTGAATTTTTTACAATCTTAATTATTGTGAGAAATTAGAATAGCCATGCGCATGTGCGCTTATCAGCTGCTTGAAGCCGGAGAAACACAATCAAATCAAGCCAAAAATTCCTTTAGAACTCGTAATTTGTACCCTTGAACATGTCAAACAATTTCAAAGCATCCCATTTCAGGAATCAAGTCATGTTTTGGTATAACTACCAACACAACCACTAAAACCCAAGCAATTTACATGTCTTTCTTATGCATATGATGATTTTATGGCACACTGAAATTATAACTCTGTCCTGACACATCTCTGACCGGAGCTGTATACTCGAGTACTGCTCTCTGTAGTATACATGTATTGTACGAATCCTCTTGATGCAGAATACAGTATTCTGTATCAAAAGAAAATGTTTTTTCACCATTTTGTATAAACTTGCTCTGTTCGTCGTTGTTATCAGTAGCTTCGATTGATATTCTGCAGTCCTAAAACATCCATCGGTATTCTGTGCTGCAGAGAGATTTATTAGCGCAAGATTATTATCACCCTTGTTTTTCAATCACAGTATTTTTGTGTTCCCGCATAATCTTCTCAGTTTCCGGCCGTCCGGTTACGTCTCTGTTGCACGTCGAGTCCCTCCCTTCGTCTAGTATTTCATTCCAAATACAGGGACACCTTTGCAGTCTCGAGGAGGATGTGAGCCGACGCGCCGTGGAAGTCTCGCGCATCTCGGGTCTATATGGATCGGGCCCCGCCCATGCGTGGGGAACTTCGCTGCTGCCTGGCTGGCACTCGTTCTTTCGGTGTGGGCAAAAAATGATCCTTGATTTGAACTTGGCCTCTGATGTCCTTACAAACCTGCTAACCTTGACGTCCTCTAGACCTTGGCCTTTCGGAGATCTTACATGCGTCAATATCCTAGCTATATGGAAAATCTGGACATGAATTGTAATCGCTTGCTCTGTACTGGAGATGGGCTTGCTATAAGGCAAGAGGGAGAACAGATTTGCTCTGGAACAAAAATATTCTAAATTGTGCAGAACTTTTGGCCATTAAGAGCAACAGAGCTTCTGTGAAACGCGTACAACTTAAGGAGTTTGATGAGAAATGTTAGCAGCATATTGATACTTTGCTCTCCTTCAGCTATATATTTATCACTAAATAATTGTTTCTTTATAATTGTTGTCAAATATATTTATTCTTTTGTAGCCTGTTGAAAAAAGGAAAAGTATTTTAACCCATTCAGCGTTAACCCGCTTTTCTTTTGAGAGTATGTTTCCTACCTACACAAATACTTCCTTCAAACGATGATGAGATTTTTTATAAATTGGTAATCCTACAGACCGAACAAAAAGTCCCCTTGGAACTGATGCTGGCATTAGAGTCGCATCTTCAGTGGGCGTGTAACTGCAAGTGCCAGCCAGCACTTGCGACAATAGGGGCTGAATAATTTCAGTACGCGGCGCTCCAAACAAGTTACGGCTCGCTCTCACGAATCCCAAGGATGTTCTTAATACTTTTCTCAATACTTGGAGGTGTTTGCTCTATTAGCTGACTGTCGTACTCAGTATACAGAAGAAGTGACAAATATATCACAAGAGATGATTAGGTCCCTCAACAGTAGAGTACTGGCATTCAGGAGTTAAGGAGTTTAAAATGAACATAATTTAACCCTTCAAGTAAACATTAATAGCACTATTACTCTTACGCATTCAGTCTCTGCCTCAACGGCTGCCAGTAGCTTAGAAAGGTCTCAGATGAAAACAGTGTCACAGAGGAAAACAATTTTATTTTTAGCAGTAATTTACCGCAAAAATTGTCTGATGGGATCTGAAGTAAGCATAATAAATACTTAAATGAACTGTGTGGATAAAGTATTTTTTGCATCGAAATTGATAAAGCAAATACACTTGTGCGATACAAAGTTTTAACGATCTAAATTAAATTTGGTTTTTACTTTAGTAATAGATGATTAATATTGTAGGAAATAACCAAACTTGTATAAAACTAAGATTGTTTGTAAGTCTCCCTGCCAATAGGCATGGCACTGGAGCCTCAACTGCACGTCAATTAATGCTACATTCGCACAAAATAGTCTGCTTCTCTGGATTTTTTTTCGCAACCCAGCAGAGTTTAGGCACCGCTTCTGATAGCAGGCAGGTTCTGGAGGTGACAGAGAGAAGGCTAAGTTCTATTCAGTGGAGCCTTTCGTTTTTGTACGGGGAGGACTTACTACTGTTTCTGTGTTTCTGTACGAGGAATATTGAACGACGGTCACGATCGTTCTTTTAAGCTACTTCTATGAGAACTTAAACATGATGAGTAAAACCATGCTGTCTACGCTGTGGGGCTTCTCTACTATGCACACAAGAGCGACTTGCAGCCTTGCTCTTCCAAGGACGACCTCCAGTGGAGGTTGGCTGATGGGGCAATGGACGCTGATAGGTTTGGCCGTTCGTTGGGGCCACATCACTATTTACTAATACCCTGCCTAAAATTCAGCAAATTAGTTCTAACTCGAACTTTCTCTTATATCATAATCATAATGGCGAATAGCTAAATTTGTTATAGCGTTGAAGGACGGTAAAGAAGAAGTCAATAGTTACTCATATTTCGATACCGTACCTGAAAGACACGGTACGCAAATGAGAGAATCACAACCCTAACGTGTTCTGTGCTCAATGTTTAATTGTTCTTTCTTGCAGGTAATCGTTCGCTTGTGCAACTACGGAGTGCTGGATAGGAGGTTGCTCATACATTGAATTTTTGGGAGCGGAACTCTCTGACTAGTTGGGGCTGACGATCGGGAACCAGCCAATTTATTTCCTTTATAAAATCGAAGTTCCCTTTAATGATCGTTCTTAAGCCATTCTTAAGTTTTTAAATGAATCTTTCTAAAATTTGAAAACTGAAACCCCCGTCATCGATCGGGAAATACATGCATATGTAAGACGAAAAGTACGCTGATTGAATTGGAGCATATTTAAGCAAAAACCAAACTTGTATACAAACGTTCACTTCTCTACCGAGAACCTAAGCTATATTTGTTTATTTACGTTTTCTGCGCAAGAGCCCACCAGTGGTCACAGAGGGGATTTTCATTATGCTGCTGACCGACCTGCAGTCAATAACTCAATTTTTATAAATACTTAATGAAAGTTAAATGAAGGCCCGAGCCAGTTAATGTGTGGAGTGAGGTCCAAATTAACATAGATGTTATTTTTATATTTCTCCCCTGGCCTGACACAAGGCTCTTCAATGACTGATGTGAAACATTTGGAAGTCGTAACCAGCGGTTGATTTCTCTTTACTTGAGTTGTGGTGACCTAGCAAATGTTTGAGAGATTCTCATTTATGAAGAATAAATCACACGGCAATGCAATGTCTTCTAATGGTTTGGACTGCAGATGTTGCCCCACTTGTATTCAGTTCGTTCATGGCTTCATAAAATATCGTAGAATATTCGAGTCATTTAAGACGCCGATAGCGAAAAGGTATGACAAAACTTGTACGTCCAAAATTAAGTAATGCAGATTATAAAAAATACGCACGAATGTGAGCTTTACAGTATTCATTATATTTTGATGACTAATGTGAATTCAGGATGCAAACAACGCCACTCAAACAAAAGTTATGATGAAAAAATTGGTGCTTGTAACATATGATCACAAACTGGCATTTTGCAAGCAGTCTTCAACAAGATACGTATATCTCATGAACTGTTAAACTTTTGCAAATGTGAAATTGAAGCAAAAATTAGTCTTGTAAATATAATGTGTCGTTAGAAAGATATCACTCTACACCTCCTAGCACTACTTTCTTGGGAGTCGTGCCGTTTTTGACCGAATTTGCCATACTTTTTTGCTGTCGAAAGTTTCTTGGTACTCTCGAAATGCTTCATTACCACGTGTCAACAACCTATCTAAGTTTGGGAAACCGGAGAGCAGCATTGAGCATCAGGGTCGGACAAAAATATAAAACACTTGAAAAAAGATAATACTGTGCTTAATACGGGATAGGAAAACCGATGAATTCAAAACCTCCCACAGTGTTTTTGGAATGGGTAAATCCATGTCTTGTATGGTTTCCAAGGCAATCTTACACCAATCTCGCTGCAAAATAGAGGCAAGTTCAGGTAATGATGATGGAGGTGGAGAGCGATCACGCAGGTTTCTCTTCAAAATAGATCATGAAGACTGAATAATATCAAAATCTAGTAACTGTGGTGGCCAGAAAAGATGCAGTAAATCACTCTCAGGTTCTCAAAACCAGTCCTTCATGAAACGAGATACGTGAACAGAAGAGTTGTCGTCTTGGAACGCAGCATCACCATTGGGGATCAAATATTGCATTATGGGATGAAAATAATCGGCTACAATGGTCACACAATTCTTGTAAGTAAGGCGAATTCGCATAGTAATCATGGGGTGCATATAATACCATGATATGGCTGCACAAATCATGACTGAACCCTCGCCATATTTTACCGTTGACAAAAAGCTGTCTGTACAGCAGACATGAGACGGAGTTTGCCAGACATAAACTCGGTCAGAAGTTTGGAACAGTGTGAAACAAGACTTATCTTACCAAATGACTCTCTTTCATTGCCCCATAGTCCAGGTTTTATAGCTCCGGCTCCACGTTTTCTCCTGACACTACCTTGCTTCACCAATGAATGATTTTGAAATTGTGGGTCGCCCTGAAAATCTCTGTTTATGGACCTAAATTCTTCTTGTTTTGGTGCCTACAAGCATTGAGAGCCCAACATTTTGTTCAGCAGCGACCATTTCTTCTGTTTTTTTCGTCACAATCCTCTCTAATAACCGTCTGTTATGATCATCCAACACACATGCACTCTCGTCCGCGTTGCGACTTGGCAGATAATTTTTATATTTTTCAGTGCAATATAATTTTGGATTCGATGCCCCTTGACATTAAATAGTTCGGCTACCTTGGTTACATAAGTACCCACCATTCGAGCACTAACAATTTTTTCCGTTCGAATTCATTTACTTTTGTGCGAGCTAGCTTTTAAATACTGAATAGGTGAGAGTATTGCAAGTTTCAATAAAGGAGTTTTATAGTTTAGAATAGGAGTATCAATAGGAGTTTTAGAACAGGCCTCCTTCTCTCTACGCCATCCCATTCTGCCATCCGTTCTCATGCAGAGAAATGCGATCTTCCAGTGCGCTTAAACGATTTCAATGTAATTGCATCTACATCTGGTGTCATAAATCTTCGTATTTTAGAATCCCTGTATATTTTAACGACAAAACCAGTTTTGAATGATACTCAGTCCGCTTTCCCCCTTCAGCTAGTTTAGGTTGTATTTGTAAGTTTTTAGTATGATGTTATTTTTTTTTCTTTCTTCATCGTCTAACAATTTACTGTGAATTTTACTAAATTTTGTGATTTTCTACCGACAGAAGTTGAGAATGACCTAACGGGTCGAAACGTTCTTCTTTTATTATCAGACTGTCTTAATAAGAATGTTAAATTTAAAAGCTACTTTCTTTGCTCTTTTATTCATAAGTATCAATAAGTGTGGAATTCCCGAATTTGGTTCATTCGTCCAGTTTCGAATTTTTGCACAACAAACGAAAAATTTTCATGGTGTCTCATAAATACTTGTTTGATCTTTCGTTTGGGAGTAAATCAAAGTATCTGCTTTCAAGAGATGGGAAATGATACCTTAGCTGAAATGATATTTCCAGGGAATTCAAGACTGAGAAATGCTATCTTGGCTGAATTAATGGTCGTTCCAGGGAGTTCAAAGCTGTAGGTTGCTTGCACTGGAACTCAAAACCAGACGACGGTGTTTGGGAATAGCACTTTTAATAATTGTCAAGTAATGCGATCGATAGCTTGAGCAAAACAAGTTAAATGTGTCATTTTACAGAGAGTGGGAACGTACTGCTGTAGCTTTTTTGAGCACTTCATCAGTCGCAAAAAAATGAAAAAAATTAAACTGTGTTAGACGTTATTTTAAAAATTTATAACTTTATTTACCCCTGCATATGAGGCCCCGAGAAAAATTCTTTCGAAAGAATTTGATTAGCTTTTAAGTTGTAGATTCCATTAAATAATTTTAACACTTTGTCACAAATTAGAGGTTTGTGTTGTGTATTACAGGAATTTTGACGCTTCAAAGAAGCCTATTAATTCTAATTCCTACTCACAATAATATGATACAACACTCACACTAATGATTCCAACAAGCACTTAGTCGTATTCACATTTACACAAATTTTATCTGAGACAAGTCAGAGCAAAACACTCTCCAACTCCTGGTTTGGTAGGCGATAATTAAGTTATTTTCGGAAGAGCAACTCGATGACAACATCCTGTCATCCATCAATATCATTAATAGGAAAAAACATGTTGATCTTGCATATTGTTCATAAAAATAAGAAATAGAAGAGATCGTAAAACAAGTCCTTGAGGGTATTCACGGGTTATGTTTCATATATTAGAAACTAAATTACCAATTACTACGTATTGTTTGAGGTTTGAGAGGTTGCATTTGAAGCATTATAGTGAGGAAAACCTCTTGTGTATGGCGATTTAGCTTTGATAAAGTTGTGATCTACGCAATCAAAATACTTCTTAAAAGTCAAGGAAAATGAATAATGCTTTGCTTCCCTCATCAACATTAGTAAATAGTAATTTTACTGTAGATGAGGTAAAAGAGTTTAAAAATTCTGATTTTTGAGATCAAATACTGAAATGGGAACATTGAAATGATATTTACTCCAGATTAGAGTGTACTTTATTCTACACAAATTTTTGAAATCCTTCTAATGATGGATGTGTAGAGATTATCATTTATGTAATTATTGACTCATGTTTTGTCATCGGCCCTCAAGATAGGAATAACTCGTGCAATATTCAATTAATTATAGAGGATAAAGACGAGAAAACTTTGTTTTTATGAGCGACAAATGATGAAATTATTATAATCATATTCTCAAGCACTACAAGAGAAAAATGCTTTTCCGCTTGATTGGATTGTTAGCGCTTTAATGAAGTTGGTAAAATCAAGAGCGCTTACAAGAGCAAGACAGAGAGAACGAGCAGTTTGAATTCAGCTACAGCAAACTTAGCGCAACATTAAATTTTGCAACATCTGGTGGCCAAATTGGTTATTGAAGCATTCACAGGCATCATGAAACCGAGCATAATGTTTATAACAAACCACTCTCTAACATCAATTGTTTCATCAGTAGAAACTCTAATGCTTCAATCTAGTTTTTCCAAAATCCTTATCATCACAAAGCGGTTGCAAACGTTGATGTTGTTTTCTGGGGATTAGATTTGTAAAAACTATGCGTTAATTTCATTTAAAGTTCACGAAGGCTTGCCCAGCAAGGAAGGCTTACTTTCACACAAACTTTACTCAGGTTTCAAGTGGAATCGGAGGAGTTCTGCGATGCTGCAGGTTGATCATATCCACCGACGAACATTTTGCTATACCTTTTCTCTTCAACCTCTCTTGTGCCTCTCATTCGAGTTAGCTATTGCCCTTAATACCTTTTCTCACATTCCATATTGGCTCAGCTTCGCTCATGATAAGCTGTATACAGTCACCTGTAAAAAAATCCCTTTCGAACGATTTCACGAGTGCAATTCCTTCAACAGCATTTGACATTGAAATTCTCGCTTTTGAGGGTAATCTGTTATAAATAAACGTGAATGATTAATTCCCGATACAGAAAAATAAATGTACGAACAGGTATTATAATAATAGTAATAAGAAAACTCGTTATGTAGGAATTTGCGGTTGGGATGAAGATGTTCCATTTTTAATCAAGAACGTGGCACTGTATATTTCAAGATTTTCGGTTCTTTTCAACTTCATGCATGGTATTGGGAGATGTTACGATATTTTAAAACATAAAGACATTTCCCATCATCCCGTTGTAAAACTGTATTCAAATTTTGTGATTTTCCTGCCTTTGTCTTGTCTCTACATATACTAGAGTTGTGCATCGGAAGTTTAATGCAATCGTTTGGACTGAAACGATTTACAGTCTAACCTGGACGCAGTTTACCTCGTTGGTGCATGCGGCAGGTTACATAACTGCACCGTTCCGTCTCCCCGAGAACCGTCTATTGACCTAGCCATTTTTCTTAAACTTTCTAGTCGGAATTTACTCGAAGTTCGTCTCCTTAGTCTTAGGAACGGGTTCCTCCATGCTGCCAGGCAGAGGTTCGCATTCTCATCACGTGCCGCCATCTCTCAGATCGACACTAGCTTTTTTTCCCCTTCTCTTTATTTCTCCCTGGTTTTTATTTTGAACTCTATGAACACCATACAATTTGACCGTTTAAACAGAGAGTTCAAATACTCGTGCTTTTAACGGTTTGATATGCTTAGTACGAAACAAAATCCTTAACCTTTCACTTTACGCTTGAATTCTTGATCGGTACAATTGCTATTTCAGGTTTAATACGCGTCACCGGTGGCAGTGCAAAAGTATTGTTCCAATCTGGATCACAAAAAACAAAGTTTCTTGGTGGATATTCTCTTTCTCTCTCTCATCATGTGCAGTCGGTGTACGATCTACTTGGACTTCAGACAATCTCAAATAACTTCCCCCACACACACACTGTCTGATGGGATTATCGGTGTCCCCCCACGGAAAACTTGGACTATAATTTCAAAGCTATGCCTGCTTTCTTACTGAAAATACCAGCTGAGATTTCATCATAGAGATGATATAAATATCTCCAAGAGATAGCCTGAACCAGAGAGAAAATTTTCGTTCTAGCAAAGTCGTAAAGTTTCTCCACATCTTCATGCAGCTACCCATTCTTGTAAGGTTTATGCTCGTGCGTAAGGCTGCGTTTGGAATTAGGATCGAAGACCGGTAGCAGCCCTTGACCAAAAAAAAATTCGTTTAGCGTATTTTCATAGTAACATGAGTTAAAATATGTCACCATTATAACTTTATTTATTTAGTTTGGAAAAATCGTGTTTGGTTAGTAACCATAATGTTGTTGGCACTAGATCGACTTTATTTCATGTCTCTGGCCTGTTGGGTGCTATTACATTGAGTTATTTTGAAGCTGTAGCCGTCCTAGCATCCAATTATTTTGTTCTATTAACAGGGTTACGACAAAAATCTCGCTGGATATTTATGTCGATAACGGACAGGAAGCTTTATCATGTATATCTACAAGAGAAACAATCCAACCGTTTGTGATCACTTTGTTTGTTTGATTAGCATTAATGGGAAAAAATTGTTTCCCATCGGGTAGCTGGGTAACTTCTGCTAAATAAGAGTAAATTCGACCGGCACGGAAGTGAGTCCCACTTCTGAGTTTAGGTACATTCCCTCGTAACAGTAAAGCAGTCACTCTCCCCATATCAGTAAGGTAGTCACTTCCCCTATATCAATAAAGTACATAGTCACTTTCCCCCATATCAGTAAGGCAGTTACTTTCCCTCCCCCATATCAGTAAAGCAGTCACTTTCCTTCCCCCATATCAGTGAAGCAGTCACTTTCCCTCCCCCATATCAGTGAAGCACTCACTTTCCCTCCCCCATATCAGTGAAGCAGTCACTTTCCCTCCCCCATGTCAGTGAAGCAGTCACTTTCTCTCCCCCATGTCAG
>JACJUY010001209.1:125744-145647 GCA_014220935.1 Platorchestia sp. MABIK | reverse complement strand
GATGTAGGGCTTATAATGGTTTTACTTTAATATAATTGTAAAAGTATCGGTATCGGTAGTAGTATCGGTCAAAGTATCGGTATTTTCAAGTATCGGAGTATCGGTATCGGCCAAAAATGGGTATCGGTATCGGTATCGGCCAAAAAAATGGTATCGGTACATCACTAATTAATATTGTACTTTCAAAATCATTTGATTTAATGATTTTGTAAGATCTCTGGCCCCTTCATTCTCCAGATTTGTCCCCACACAATTTTTTCTTGTGGGGTTACCTTAACATGTTAGTCGCAATATCAGTCACCGGTGTACACGAAGGAAATTTTCATGATGCTGCTGACCAACCAGTAGTCACAAACTCAATTTTTGTTGGTACTTAATCAAAGCTAAATAAAGGCACAATCCAGATAACATTTGTTTTTTTCAAAATAACTCACTGTAATTGACTTTAATTTCAGTTACATATTGAACTTCAATTTAATTCATTGCAGTCAAAGTGTCGAGTTAGTTCACCTAACAAAACCAATAAATTTACAAGAACTTGAAAACAGCATTTATTTTATGGCAGCTTTATTTTTGTCTCATGCACTAAGGAGCATTGCAGAAATGATAAAGAAAAGAACCTTACTCTGAAAAACAACTGTAGTCACCATTTCAAAGACTTTGTATTCAAAATATGTTGTTAGTAAACACTATAATATTTTTCTTCCGAATAAATCAAGTTTCAAGATCCTAGCGTTCCTAGTCTTTGTTTTATTAGCAAATAACAATATTAGTTACCTCTGGGCTACCATGTAAATAATATTTGATACTGTGCTTTTGAGCCAGCTTGTATGATGAAATTCCACTCTAAAATTGGATAAAATGAATTTCATGTAATTTCTCTATTTTATGAGGGATTCAGATAAGTTAAAAACCTCTGATATAAAATATTTAAAAAGGTTTTTCTATGACCTTGAAGTGCTGGTGTAGAATCACATGAGCTATGTGCCTGTAGATGGTATGAAGACACCTTAATTTTGTAAAATATATTTTCTTATGGTAATGGACTTATACTGTGAACTAAATTTTCAACCAAATCTTCAAAGGTACACTTTAATTTATTCAGTGACTAATCTGTGAGAAAGTAGGGAATACAGCATGTGCACTGCTCTTGCGTATGGTGTTGAAACTGTGTTGTCTTTAAAGAGGGAGAGGAAGAATTTACAACATCTTATCATTGTTAGTAAACTTCTTTCCTGTATTATGAATTTCACCTGGTTGTTAGATCATGATCATCATTATTGTTTCATCCTGTGATTTTGCAGCTAAAGAGGACAGGAGTGTGCGGCAAAGGAAGCAGAAAGTCTCCAAGGATCTTCCCCAGAGCTCACCTACCTCTGCTAAGAACGGATATGTGTGCAGCAACGCTTATTATACCTTCACCGTCAAAGAACTCGCCAAATTTACTTCCGTTTTTAGGTGATTCTGCAGTTTCATTCTTCTCGTGGGAAATGAACTCTGCATTACCCAAAGGAGTAGTCACAATTATTTTGTAGCTCTAACATTACATAGTGTGTGCAGTCTCACTTATTGTATAAGTTCTGTGGCTAGGCTGCATCTTGTTCAGGAAAAATGTGCTATACGTACACAAAGGCATGGACAAAAGAATAGAAGTGTAAAACTGGTTTCAAGAGACGTGTCAGTAAAGTGCGCAGAGTAGAGCATGTTATCCTGGCCGCTCTGTTATGTTTGGAGTCAGTACCCTCCACATGGCACAAGCAGCAACAAAGACGTTCTTGGTTCTAAGAATTCATGCTTCTGTAAGGAGTTAGTCAATCCTGTCCACCTAAGTTTGCTTTTCTCTTATGAAGTTCCAATCAATTGCAGTAAAAGAAATGCAGTTCTGAGCCATGTGTAAACTTTGAAAAATATGGAAAACTTGTAAGTTTCTAAAATAAGTACTCTAGTGTTCCTAATTTTTTTAAATAAATCCTACTTTGTAATAAATGTGAAGTAATTCTTTGCTTCAGGCCGTTCTAAATCTTGTCTTATGATATTTGCCTATCATTCTCCCAAGGTGGACTTCATCAACAGTTTTCGTTATTGTTGTGTTAGCATGTTACTTTCTTGAGTAATGTCACTAAATTTATCCCACACCTCTCAAAGAGATACAAGTCGTCTAAATTAATTATTTTTGAATTATTTTTTGTGATATCCTTATCAAAAACTTCTTATTTTTCATCTATGTCTCATTCTGGAATAGATCTTATCTAATTCTAACTGCAGGAATCAAAATTATGGTGCAGTATTTTCAAAACATTGTACAGTTTGAAGCCACTCTACTCGGAATGAGATCCACTTCGAGAGAGAGTTTTCCCATTTTCCATTATTGGAGTCCTACTCAACTCATTATACCTACTCAACTCAACTCAACTCCTACTCAACTGAAGTTCTGTAGGCTGAAGCAAATAAGCTATTATAATTTGGCTCATTTTATATATGTGCGAGAGTAAAATGATCTTGATGAACTTTTCTTTCTTGTGTATTCAGTCGACCGCCACCCAGCTCGTCACCGGGGCTAGGAGCGACGGCCCCGGGACGTGGTCTGAAGGAGGATATCTACCAGAAAGTGGTCAGAGTGACTCGCGACTGCAACCGACTCGTGACTGGCGGCACTGACGGACGTGTCAGGGTGTGGGCTCTTACACAGCTCCCCCCTAAACTGGTGCTCACCATCGAAGCTCATCAGAAGGCAGTCGACCAGCTAGATATATCTCCTGATGGAACTCATGTCAGTGGCTGTTGCGATTTGTTTTGGTACTTAATTTTCAAGTGAGTGTAAAAATAATACATTACAGTGATGTTTTTTAATGCTTATGATTATTTGTTGGTGGAAATGAATAGGTGGAGGAAGTGGGTTTTCAGTAGCCAGGATACTAAGTGTGTAGGTCGCTGGGAGGAGTACTGAAGTGTCAAGGCTAGAGTGCACTAGCAAAAGAAGTTGGTTTAAGAGTACTTCCATTGCGCAAGGACATAACATCTTTACATTGTATTGTACAAAATATCTTGTTCTTTTTATCTTGCAAAAAATAATGTGCAATTGAGGGAAATGACATTAGGTCCTGTTTTTTAAGATGTGTTTCTGTGAGGATATGTAAGTAGTGATATTCTAAGTTATCGTTGACTGAGCATTAGTGCTTGATCCATTTCTAATGAATGTGTAATAATTTAATGCGTTTATTTTTAATAGGCAAGTTATACAGGTGTGTTGCTACAGCGTTCTGTGGTTTATCCTAGTGTATTAGTGCAGCGTTGTGTAGCATTCCCAGATGCATTGGTTCAGCGTTGTATAGTGAACATAGGTGTATCGGTGCAATATGGTATAATGTATACAAGTGTATTGGTTTAGCATTGTATAATGTGCACAGGTGTATTAATACAGCATTGTGCAGTGAATACAGGTGTATTGGTGCAGCATTGTACAGTTTACTCAGGTGTATTGGTACAGCACTGTGTGGTTTACACACACAAGTGCATTAGTGCAGCGTTGTGCAGTGTACTCAGGTGTATTGGTACAGCACTGTGTGGTTTACACACACAAGTGCATTAGTGCAGCGTTGTGCAGTTTACTCAGGTGTATTGGTACAGCACTGTGTGGTTTACACACACAAGTGCATTAGTGCAGCGTTGTGCAGTTTACTGAGGTGTATTGGTACAGCACTGTGTGGTTTACACACACAAGTGCATTAGTGCAGCGTTGTGCAGTTTACTCAGGTGTATTGGTACAGCACTGTGTGGTTTACACACACATGTGCATTAGTGCAGCGTTGTGCAGTTTACTCAGGTGTATTGGTACAGCACTGTGTGGTTTATACACACAAGTGCATTAGTGCAGCGTTGTGCAGTTTACTCAGGTGTATTGGTACAGCACTGTGTGATTTACACACACAAGTGCATTAGTGCAGCGTTGTGCAGTTTACTCAGGTGTATTGGTACAGCACTGTGGGATTTACACACACAAGTGCATTAGTGCAGCGTTGTGCAGTTTACTCAGGTGTATTGGTACAGCACTGTGTGATTTACACACACAAGTGCATTTGTGCAGCGTTGTGCAGTGTACCAGGTATATTGGTTGGTGCCGCAGGTGGTGAGTGTGTGCAAAGGGCAGCGGGAGTGCAGCGTGTGGAGCAGCGTGACGGGCAAGCGGGTGCTGCAGCTCAGCCTGGACACCCAAGGCCTGAAGTACAACTTCGCCTGGGCCAGGTATGCCCTGACTGGTTGTCTCATGACAGGTGGCCTCAAAAATCTCAACTTGGATAGTAAATGGCAATAATTCGGTGCCTTAATAGGTACATCATTACCTTGTGGCTTCTACTAATGTAAGGAGGTGATGCATTTCCATTCAATATCTGAGTTTGAGGTTTTTTGTTCCCCTTACTGCTAATGGTAACTGTGGCAAGGATTCCTTTTTGTGTTCCTATGATAGAGGTTTTCTTGTTCTTTCGTGTTTACCTACGTCCTTTTCATGTTAACGAAATACTGCAGTGGAAGCCTATTGAAAAATTGTCGTTACATATTCCTTGAATGTTTTTTTTTAATTTTTAAGCTCAACTTTCAAAATTATCATAACACCTTATCTAAAGCAATTATCAGTGTGGCTTGTAGTGTAATAGAGTGAATTACAGCCGTTTCTCCTTTTTATGTAATGTAGAATAATGGAATGTATAATAACTTCCTTTCTTTGGCTTCTTCTCTTTGTGTCCTTGTGTACCTCAAGTATTTCCAGGTATTTGCTTCTCTGTTATATCAACAATGCTTATTTGTCAATTCGAATTAGATTAACTTTAATTTGGCATTGTTAGCTATAGATTACCATCACATGGTAAAATTATTGAGTTAGGGAGAAATAGATTACCTAAGTTAACTTCAGTATAAATCTTTTGGCCCCCCATTAGGATAAGTACATTGAAATGTATTGCTTCTAAGGGATACATGGGATACCTGAGCTACACTCGATAAGGTATGGTGGTAATGTCTGTCCTCGTAAGCGTTCCTTGGGGAAGTAGTGCTTTTTTGAGGGATAACCCGAGCTGCCCATCTTAAAATTAGCTACACTTCTTGCAGGAGTCAGTTGTGGGTTGATGTCTGTGAGATTTCGGCCTCATCTTTCATTCTTTTCATTCGTTACTTCTTGCACCTCTGGAGGATACAACTATTGTACCTATGAGAATTAGCACTCCCAGTGGGAAAATGTGTAAGGGCCCGAGCTGAGAGTTAGGGAGGCCTTCTTTCTGTCGAAATAAAATATTTTTTGTCATGTTAAGGACCACCTTTTTTCGGTTCACTGCTGTCCTGTTTTTCAGCACCTACTGCTTTCTTCTTCAACTTTTATTGTGTTTCATAATCTTCTTTCTCAAATTACTGTTTCTATCCCGTATCTGCATAGATTCCACGTTCCCTCGTCTCCAAACTAAATGGTGCCTTCCTCTCTTCAGAACGCGTTTTTTTAGTTAGGGAGTCGTAAACTATCACCTAATTTAATAGTTACTTCTTGTAGAGAAGGCTGGTGTAACGTGCAACTGATCTTTGCATGAGTGTGTTTTGTATTCTTAATTCTTACTTCATTTCTTCCTCTCATTGAAACACTTTCACCTTCTTTTGTTAGCGTAACAAGTTGCGCCAAATGAGGTACCCTGACTTTTCGCCATTACGGTGCCACTTCACCGAGTTTCTTTCTTATTATCCTCTAATTGAGTGGAAACGGAGGTTTAATCATGAATTTAAAAATGAACCTTGAGTTGGAGATGTTTCTCTTCCGCTGGTGCGAACGAGATGAGATGAAATAAGAATGAAAGGCAACCGTGACGGTGTGGTGGTGGGTATTGTCTTCCAGTAGTAGTATTTACTCTAGACATGAAGGGAAAGTTGCAGGTGAAAATTTAACTGGTAGGTTTCAGTTTGCTGTATCTCTTGTGCAGACAAAATGCTAGTAGATTGTACTGCTGACCTTTGCTCTGTATTGTTTGTGCACTGCCATCAGTTTTATTTGTCACCTCATCCTGATATTAGATATCGCTATTACAGTTTTACTGGGTTTTAAACAGTAAATAGATTAACCATTCTGCAAAAATTCCAATTGCAATTTGGTTTTACTTGAATATAATACCGTAAAATTCTTCTTATGCAAAGAAAATTTGTTGTGAAAAAGTACTTTTGAAGTAATATTCTGAAACGTTGCTAGATTTTTAAAATCACTAAAACATTACACAATCATATGATAATACTTAAAATACCGTTTGCGTCCTAAATTTTGCTTTTAATTTTGAATGTTTCGAATCGGGGGAGAACTGATGGCCAGTGTGTGTGTGTGCTGTAGCCCACAATTTGATAATAAGCCCTATAGAACTTGTGTTCTTGAATGAGTGGCGTGTCTCGCAACGATACACCAGCTTCACTCACCCCCGAAATGAC
Organism: Platorchestia sp. MABIK; assembly: GCA_014220935.1. NCBI lineage: Eukaryota > Metazoa > Arthropoda > Malacostraca > Amphipoda > Talitridae > Platorchestia > Platorchestia sp. MABIK. Next base: position 139,197 of record JACJUY010001209.1, on the reverse strand, counting down.
TTGGGTCACCAGGTACGGGTGCGTGGAGGGCGACCTGAAGGTGTGCCGCCTGTTCACAATCAGCAACATCATGTCAGGCACAAAGCACCCCGGCATAGTGTGCAAGTGGGACAAAAATAAGCAGTACGCCGTGCAGCGCCGCCAGAAGGTCGAGGGCGTGCTGAGTAACCTGGCAGTCACGACTGACGGCCGCTACATCGCTACAGGCACCATGAACGGGGACATCGTCGTCATGGTTGCCTTCAGTTTGCAGGTCGGTGTTGCTTCTGCTAGCTTTAACACGTTGACTACGGTTGGTTCGGTTAGGTTGTGAGTTGCAGAATTGCAAAAAAATTGTACTACTCAAATCCATTCTTATCCTTTCTAAAAAGTGTGAAAAATTTCATTGCGCTATAATATTTTACCTCGTTTGTTAAAATTCATTATGAAAAAGCTATTGATATAATTGAAGTGTTATTTATTCATGCTGGTACGCAAATAAGCAATTTACACAGTGGTACACATATGTCCCAATACGTAGTCAACATGTTAACAGCTTACGGTGCTTTGGCGCTGTGATGCTTCTGGTGGGTCTTGGTAACACATTTAAATGATGGCATTTGCAAGCTGAGGTGTTCCAAGAATTGGTGTTCCGGGTATTTCTCTATCGCCAAGGACAGCGTTTTGAAAAATTTAGCCTTGAGTGTTAGGCAATGCATTCAATGAATTTCTTCTACCTTTGGCACATCGAGTCGATCATTGAACTGCTTGCAGTATAGCGAAGGCTCACGAACCTATTCAAACCTCCTCAAATTGACTCAAAATTATTTGAGAACATCAGTCATGATTTCCAGAATATGTGCGTCTGCTCAGGCAACTCTTATTGGAACTGCTTTGTGAGGAAACACATTTATTTTGAATATTAGAATCAATTTTTTTCCTGAATTTGCCATTAAAATATTGACGAAGGCTTGTGCCAACTGCAGGTGTTGCAGCGGCTGTCGGACGCCCACGCGCATTTCGTAACCGGCCTGGAGTGGCTACCTGACGGCAGCCGCACGTCGTGCATCGTGCGCGGCTTCTCCGACGCCTCTGTGCTCTCCATCTCGTGTGACAACTCCACCAAGATCACTCATGTCTCCTCCGTGGCCATGATGCCCGTCTGGCTCGCCGCTGTCTTGGCTGCTGTCGTTCTTTGTCTCACCTTCGTCCTCGCGTCCTACTTGGGGCTGTAGTGAACTCTGGTTCTTAGTGTCGTTGTGAACCGCGTCGTCGTCATGTTGATAGATTGTACTCTTCATTCAATTCTCTTCTGGTTTTTCCAAATATTTTTATGTGAAGTTATCTTGTTAGTTCTCTGCAATTTTTCTGAAAAATGTAAAAGCATTGTACCACAGTTGTACAACCTATTGTTTCTATACTCACCAGCAAGCTGGTAGCACTTGGTGTTAAAAGCCGAGTTTGTTTTCGGATATTCGTTCTTTCACTTCATTCATGTTTTTTTTCTCGTCGAGAAAACTAATGCTTCATGAAAATTCTTATACTCATCTTTCAACTGTGCTTTTATTTTCTTATTTTGGTGTTTGAAGGGAGTCCAAGTTCCTAAAAGCCATCTTTCCCATTTCATAATAACTTCCATCTTTGCCTGTACAATTGGTTTAATGGCAAATGGTCTTGTCGACGCTGTAGTCAAGATTATACCTGTGCAAATACAAAGTCATCAGGAACGAGTGAGTGGGATGTATCCTAGTCTTTGAACTATTGCCTCTTATCACGCTTGCTGTTCGCATGCAGTTGGATCGTGTACTCGTGTTGTTCTATACGGACACCGACGCATGACCTGGCAAATGACAATTGCTGGTTTGTGTCCTTGTTACAATTTCTGTAGCACACGTGGCCAGAAAATTGAACTTTTAAGCAGTTTCTCACAACATGAACTGCTTCTTGTCTCCATGAAGTCACCAACGTAAACTGCTTACTGTCTCCAAAGATGCAGACCGCATTGATATTTTTGCTGTGCTAGTGAGAGCCAAATGACGTCACCCTCGCACAAGCACCTTTTTCAGGAATCATGATGTACTTCATGTCATGTATATCTTGAAGTGAAATTGTTGATCTTCTACATACGATTGTTCTATATTTTTAACTTTGAAAAATCATTTTACGAAAATTGAATAGATAAATTCTAAATCGCTCACGTAAATGAACATCAATGTAAGATCAGATGCAAAGTTCATCTTGTGATATCATAAGCTCAAGCACATCCTTTGTGTTGAAAAGGACATGAGCTCGTTGTGAATTATTCCTCATTTCTATTTTGACTTTTTCAACAGTACCCGTTCATCATTCGAAAACAAAAAGACCGTGGTGTTTTGGTTTGAGCATTGCATCAGCATTTTTTTTTAAATAAATTTTGCATTGGATGTTACTCTCTCTATGGGGCATAAACCTAAGCAATGTTCATTCACATTGATTGTTATGTACTTAATATTGTAGATTGCGTATTAGCTTTGTAAGACTGGTCCATTTGAGCAGAATGTTGCCTTATCTTGTCAGGTCTTCAGTAGAGTAATGAACGCAAGTGTTGGTGTCGAGCAGACTTCTTCTCTGTTGTGTGCACTTCGATGTACCACTCGGGTACTTAGTTCAAATATCGGGAGTGGACCCCATGAAACAGGGTACTTAGTTCAAATAACGGGAATGGACTCCAAGAAACACTATTTCCGTTGAATCGCCCTTCCACTACTTAACTTTTACAGTTAATTTGAAGCCCTTTTGAAGAAATGCCGGTGGACCCCGGTATTTCTTCAACACGTGGCGCTAAATCAATTGATTTTCTGGGCTCGTTTTAGTCCAGTGTGTTCCTTCAACCGAGAGAAAAGCGTTGGCGGCAGTGGCATGGAAGTTGATCCAAAGGATCAAGAGGAGCAATTTGCAATACTGATTTGAATGCACTCTTTTCTCTCTAGTTTTAGTGACAATTCAATGCGAGTAACCCAAGATTATGAAAACGTTTCCATCATACCTTATATTGGTAAAAATATGTTGGTTATCCATAAGATGACATGAGAGTCGTGGCTGCTACTGAAGGAGGCGATGCCTGCAAGTGCAGCACGGCAGAGGAAACAGGGTAGAGTCATTTTTATGAGGGAAAATTTACCTCATGTTCGGCTACCCAATAGAACGGCCTTATTTCAATCAAACTTTATCACCAATGCGACATGTGGTTGGCTCCAATGGTGGAGCCAGATTTGGGGCTAGCAGTGTTGCCAGATGAAATTTGAGCACTGCTATTGGATCGTTGCCATGACGTCAGTATTGCCCCTCGGTCGACGAAAAGAAGAGTGGTATGACCTTGCCTTGATTCTTGTACCGTGACGTGCAGTGAGACAGAGACTCCGTGGATGTTTGTTATGTATCTCTGATACTTCACAGGATGCTCTAGGGCAGTTCGTAGCCGAGGCTCTGCAATGTCTGTCGCATCTGGTGTCGCATGTGTACATTTGGGTTTATTTAACATAAACTACTCATCCCTCACTTGGCTATGGCTTAAAATTGGAGGGAAGTATTTGAAGTTGTATCAAAATGAATTCTGATAAGAGCAGATTCTTTTGGTGAAGCTTCTAGAGGTATTTTTCCAACTAGATTAAAATTTATTTATGCTTTTTATGTCAATTAAAGTATTTTGTGTTGTTTTTCTCATGGAAATAGTTTACGGTTCAGATGTGTTTGCTAATTTTAAGAGTGGTGATAATTTTTTGGTATTTCTTTCACACGTGCGCACTTGAATGAAGTATATTTTAGTCAAAGAGATTAGACAAATGTTGGGGGAAATTGCATTGTCTCCTAGGTTGAAGTCTCGTAGCTAATTCAGGAAGCGAAGTCTTCCTAAATACTATTCTATTATACTTCCTTACTATAGCTTGCAAGAGCTCGTTTTTTTTTGTCATTTTGAGAAAATTTCCTTTATTCGGTTTTAAAGTTGTTTTGACTGTTTTATTATTATGTCTTGATCGTGCCTTAATAGCTGGGGCATAACTCTAAATGTGCAAGATAAATATTGAGTAGTCGCTGAATGGTATGAGCTCCGAAGTCGTGCCCCCTCTGAATAAGCAATAAGATTAGGTTAGGTTCGTTTATCCAATCTTTTGAAGACTGACACTCCCAGGAAAGATACTGTGAGGTTACCTCAGCTGTAGGTTCGCCTTCGGAACTACCACCTTTAGTGTCCACTTTGCGGCTTTTCATTTTCCTGACTTCTTTGCTGTCTTCTCTTTGTTTTTGCATCCTCTTCTTTCCTAACTCGTTTATATGCGCTAAGCATCCTGCATGGGAACACACTTTGTGCATAATTTGACGTTTCCTTCATGTTAAACGGTCTCTTCTCTTTTCTCAGTAAAAATATCTTTGCAGTGGAAACAGAGCCTTGAGCCCTTCACTAACCCGTACTAAATCATTCAGATGTGCAAAAAAATATTCTTTGCAATTCCACTGCTGAATTAGATTCAGGGCTTGTCAGCACGTTCGTCCTCAGTTTCCTATTTTACAATGCTAAATTTACACCCTATCCAGCCCTGGTCTGGCACACCTCGTGCCCAATCGGCTGGCTGCGCGTGTGACGACGCAGCGGCTGTACAGTGCACTGCCTGTGCCACACGCAGGAGCAAGTTGTCCGGCTGTTTGTACGAGGCAACACGTCGCTGCTCGTTTTCTTCTTGGGTCATGTTCCTCAGGGACTCGACTGGGGCCTCACGCGTTATGCTATTCATGGTCGCTAACCTGGTGACAATTCTCCTTAACTATTTCAATGAGTTCATTGCGATTTCCCACAGTAGAGAGGGACATACAGTAGTGTAAGTCCAAGGGCTTACACCACTCGAACTGCCGCCTGTTGATTGGAAGAATGGTTTTCATGATATTCCTAAAGCAAATGAGGCATCAAGTGATGCGGCGCTGGCATGAAGTTAGGTCATGTGTAGTAACATTCCATGATGTGAGTTCGGGAAATGAGGCTCTTATTTCACTCCGATAAGGATGGTTCTGCTTCCTGTGAGCTTAGGTGGTCGTCATTCTCTGATCGTTACTTGTTTATTTATTCTTATTTTATGAATTTATACAGCAAACAATGTTGTCTGTTTTTCTTAACAATAACTGCCATAAAAACGTGAGCTTTTGATTCTGTAATGACCCTTTGGTGAAATGGTTGCTTAACTTGGCACTGTGTGAAAACATGCTATTGCTTGATTTCAAATTTTGCGGGATACACATTTACAAAAACGAAATCAAATTTTCCGCGAAATGCTGTCCTGAAGCCCTCAAGAACCGTGGCATTTTCAAGGCTTTAAATGGCCTTGTTTTTTCATTTTCTCCTATTTGGATGGGGCTGACGCGTCGAGTTGACGAACCTTCATCCTAGTTCGATACGCATGGGTACTTGTAATCGTCCGTTTACTGTGAGTAGCCTTGATAATTTGGATAATGTTTTGCTCTGTTCTGAATGAAGCCTGGTTTGCTAGTAAGTGTAAAACAATAGCACTGTATTTTCAATGAAGTTGATACACGAAGTATAGTACAGCTTCAGATTTGAAAAATTTCTCAATACGAAGATCTTCCTGATGTTTTGTTGTGCGCTCTTTAAGTCCGTGTCATATCAATCGGACAAACTTATATCGATACTTCAATCAGTTCAACATCAATCCATTTACTTTCGAGAATTTCAACGAATAATTTTTCTTTAGGGCTAGAAAATTGTCAACATCCATAACGTTGCGTGTTAATTTGACGTTCGAATTTTATGACTTTTATGCACAGTTATCAAGGATCAAGTACGAAAAGGGATTAAAAATGAAGTTTAAAAATCATTTCTATTATGGACTCCTTTGACCGTAAAGAAAAGATATAAATTGGAGTATTCATGGGCAGTAAATGCCACTGAAAAGTACAAATTTCGAGGACAGGAAAAAACATCAATTGGGTTCTTTATTCAGATCAATCAAGCCTGCTGCATATCTTGTACATTGGTTTTTCAAATGCCTTTTAACTAGCACCAGGACGCTATGACAGTTACCCCCGGTCAAGCCGGTGCCCATTTCCGACACCTGGGTGGAGTGAGGAATTGTAGCGGAGTTCTCACTTTTCCCAACGGGGAGAAATCACCGGGTGGTACTGCCGGGATTCGAACTGCCAACCCCTTCTCGTGAAAGGCGTGTTCTTAACCACTCGACCACGGTTGAAGATTTTCTTATTTCTTATTCCTTTCGCTTGTATCAAAAGGAATTCATGCAAATGCATTTCCTCAATAGCTCATTTAAGGAGAAAAATCTGGAAGGGCTAATTATTTTATTCAAATATTTAAAAGTTTCATAAGCTTGTTCCTAAAATTTCAAAATTAGGCTTTAAGAAATGCTCCCGCACAACAACTCAGCACTTCGTTCAAATTTATGGAGTTACAATTTATTCTCGTAGACTCTCGTTTACAGGTTGCGTGCTCCATTGAGTCCATTCCTAATTTGCCTCAGTCACGGTAGAAAAATGCACACTCCTTGTGGAAAAATCTAAACAACTAGTAATCCAAAGTAGCTCATGCAACCGATTGAAACAACATAAAGATTGCAAAGGCACTCTGTTTCAAAATCTTAACCCCGTTTTTAATGCTAAAAGCAGTTACAGTTACTTCGTCACTGGCCGTCACATACAATATGTCATGCTTTTTCAGGAAAAAAAAACGATCAGTGAGGTCTTCTGCGACAAGAGATGGGGATGTACATTTGAATCATATACATGCAAAAAAATAGCTGTTTACTTGTCCTATGATAAAATTTGACATGTTAAAAAAAATTATTTCAAACTAGAGTAATGCAAAATTTTTGTTTTCTATTGAATAACCTAATTTGAAATTGATATTAACGAGCTATTTAGGAGTGCACTGCAAAATGTAGGACGAAGCTCATTTGGAAAGACTCTGTTTTACTATGTTAGTTAATATTTATTTAACATTTTTTTCTCTCATTAACGTAATCTTACAGCTCGTTATTGACGTAACTCGTTCAATTTGATTACCAACCTATTAAGACATTCCGTTAAACGTCAAATATTAATACAAATAAGAATTACAAATTTAAAATTAGAAACCTTTTCAAATATGAAAATAAGTCCTGGAAGTTTTCACATTAAATGTGTTTTTTAATTACGTTTTGCAATGAGTCAGTTGTTAAACAAAAGTGGTCTCAGAATACTTTCATAACGTATTGCATTCAAACATCTGCACGCTAGCTGCGTTCGTTGTAATCATTCGTTTAATTTGTCTTCATTCTTTTTTCAAATTGTTTCATTTGTGATACTCTTTTTGTAAAAGTTGTAGAAATGTGTTCGGTTGTTCCCTGAATCCAAGCTTACGTGTCTTTCGTCCCAGCTGAAAGCTAGAGTGTGTGTATATCGTACAAGTTATCGTACACAAATTTAAGAAGACATTTAGCGAAATTTTCAAAGTGAAAAAATGAATGCCTTTTAAAACTCTTAATAACATGTAAGTCCCTGCTTTCAAACAGTTGTCAATCTATGTAATTTTTGAAAATTTCAGTGTATGTATAACAACTTCCCTACGATAATGAAGAAGGGGTTTTTAAAGAAAAAGTGCCATCCGTGTGAAGCCTCATGAACGTTAAATTTTAAAAGCATATTCGAATGTATTTAAAATATATAACCAAGCATTTAATAATTATTTTGAATGGATTTTGAAACTTTTTAAAAAACAAAAAGATGCCTAGTACCTTTTAATTTTCAGTTGAACATTCAACAATCAATTTCGTCTTTTGAATTCTTCCAATAATATATTAAAGGTATAATTCTGCAAAAATTGCCCTGCCTTAAAGTTTACTACTCGATTTCCAAAGAAAAGAAAGAAAAAATGCTCCTGTAATAATGCTCCTGCAATAATGCTCCAGCTTGATCGCTGCACATGATATACAAGTACGTATAAATGTATGATTAAATGAGTTGAATATTCAAGTTGAAAGGTACTAGAAATAACATTTGTTGCAATGTTAGAATGATGTTTAAATTTTTTTACAAGCACTAATACCTATGAAAAATCGGTAAATTTTACATGCGAGGTATTCACCGGAGTTGAATGTCGATTGTGGTTTAGTACGTACGGCTGGCATTAGGCTGTTCAAAAGACACTGATTTCCATCTTCTCACAGCCCGGTAACTATTACCTTAAAGTTTTAACTTTGGTTTTGCTGCGTTAACTAATCAATTTTACAAAAATGGCTATTTTCAATATTCGGGATAAACTTGATGATGATCAACTGGATTTGAGCATGATGAGTTTGAAGGAAGTTCCATTAAAAGAAATAGTAAGTGTTAATAGTCAATTTCTAATAGAAAGCATCAAGCTTCAATTTTTAACGTTTTATGAAATATTACCAATAATTTCAAAATATTAAGTTTTTTTTAAAACAGTGGAGCCGTTATTGGTGCCGTAATTATTTTCTTTTATAATTTTATCAAGTTCTTACTATGATTTCTTCTTCTCTTTGCTTGAAGAGTAGTTTATAAATTCATGCTAATAGAGCTTATTGTACAGCTCTTGGGGGTTAACTGAAGTCAATGTCAGATAATAATTCCTATTTAAATGAATTTTGTGCGGCTTTGTTTACTGCTTTGTTTTATTTTATTTTAATAATGAAAACTGATTAGGTATAGATTAATTGTTTGTTAACTTGAGCACAGGTAGACATTTATTTCAGATAATTACAGTTATGATTAAAGATTGTAAAGAATAGCAAGTCATGATTTGCAGTTGTATAATATCAAAAAATACCAACAGAATTGGAATCTATGTTTTTCTGAAACTAAGTATGTTTTTATTAAAACATTGCTTAAAGTGAATGGTAAATAATGATACTGTTGAGCTTAAATCATACGTGGCGTAAAAAAGTGTTTGCTTTTAATTAAAGCTGTACAAACAATTAATTCCTTTGTTGTGAAGGGTGACTTTAAATAAAATATGCTTTTGTTGCATATTTATTTTGCCAATTAGGGCAAGTTGTGTTATTTTGACCATTCCTTATTAATGTACAGATGGAGTTATTATATGAAAATAACACTTCTAGTATTAGATAGCTAGTGCAAGGGTGAACCATGTTACATTCTTCTGACATTTAACAACCAGTAGTGTTTCAACCAGCAGTATTATTTCCATTTAAATCCGTTCTGTACAATGATGAAAAATGTTAAAAATAACAAAACTTATCTTATATGGCATTTCTGAAAGATTTTTTGTTTACCTTTTTGAAAATTTTTTGAGTTTATTATAGGATGTTAAGACCTTCTGTAATTTTGAACTGTTTATTCATTTTTTTACCTTTTGCTTGGTCTCATTTTAGTCAATGTTTTAAGTTGAGTATTTCATATATATTTAACACAAATATAACATATATATGCAACATATATATATATATAACATGTATATATATATATATAACAAAGATACTAACTGGTCATTTCATTAAAATGATGGAAAAAACTTTGGTCAATATCGGGTTTAATGCGTTTAAGAATTCTGTTCCAAATAATCACTAAAGGAACACATTTAAAAACGTTTCACGCAAATGACATTCTGCTTGCTGATGCGTTATTTTTTAGATTCAACAATAATTAGGTTCAGATAGGAATAACATATGGCCGGTTGCTTAGTCGCCGCAGTGGTGGGTCACGCCCACTTTTCTGGTGGGACACGCCCATTTCTTGGCGCGAAATTAACAGCCTCAGTTTGGGTGAGTTCAGATAATCATTTTTAGGTTGATTTATGATATTTTAGGCTAGTTTATTCAACTAAACTAACATAACCTACCCTAACCTCACCCTTCGTTACTTCAATATCGTATTACAGCATACATACGTGTTCGTGCCATCACTTTTATATACAACGTTCCTATAACTTCAAAGTTGAATAATTTGAAAATTACGCTTTGGCGAGCAATATGTCATTTGTGTAAAATGTTTTTAAATGTGTTTCTTTAGTGATTCTTTGGAACAGAGTTCTTAATTTCCGTGAGCGCATTAAACCCGATATTGACCAAAACTTTATATGTCAGTATCTAAGGAAACATTTTAATGTAAATTCAAAATTAAAACTGTATCCATATGAGTAAAAAATGGAACGTTACATCCTTAAGTTACTAGAAACAAAACAATTTTGTACAGAATTTAAAAATTATCCATTGAATAACTAAATTGCATGCCAGCTATACGTGCGTTTACGGCACTAGAGATTGAGACATAATGGACAATCTAGTAGAGGTTCTAAAATTTGGACATTAATAAAAATTTGCTATTAAATTTGAAAGGCTTATTAAATATTGGGTCTTAAAATGGCTTTTGATGGAAAAAGTTTGCTAAGATAGGTTTACACCATGGTTATTGTTTGACATAAAACCACTGTTAACCTTTAATATTCAGAATAACTAACACTGCCGATAGTGCTACAGATTAATTGCATTGCTTTTATCTACTTGTACACATATTTGCATATTTTCCAGATATGAAGGCATAAAAGAAATAATTATTTCACAGGCAGGCATGAAGTAATGATCTCTACATTGAATGTAAACCACTGTAAAATGCATGATTGAAATGAATACTTGGCATGCATTTTGTACTATCATTGAGTATTTTTAATTTATGCAAATCTTTCAAATCTCGGTGTTTAAATTGGTTCTTCAATTTAAAACTGTATTTATTATTCTCAGTGGTTCATGCTTTTTCAACCTTGTTTCATCAGAGTGTTAGGTATGTGTGTGTTGTGCTTTTGCTCTTTTGTATTTGATGCATAACTGCATTTTTCTGGAAAGTCTCAAAAGATTTTCTAAATCAAATTCTTTGCTGTTCCTTCAGTGATAGTCATATATATGAAAGCTCAATTTTCACTCAAGGATGCATAGAAGTAAATTATATTTTTGAAAGTTTATTATAGTCATTTTACTATCATTCAAATAGTGTATAAAAATAATTACTGAGAACCATCATTTAATTGTAAATTTATCATAAAATTACTTGTTTGATTCTAAAAATTTATGCTATTGCTTACTTGACCAACTTGGCTTTTAAATGACTTTTAAATGACTTGGCTCTTGCTGCACTTGAATTTTGAGTTTCAAAATGAAACCAATTTTTCAACATGTATTATTATATTTGAAAATGAGTAAATACAGGAGTACCTTGATTTACAAATTCCTACTTTACAAAACTTTGTTTTTACAAATAGGTCATTTAAAAAGGCCTGGGCTATTTCTGCTTTATTTGATGAATGGTTTTCAGTTAATTTCATCCCTGAAGTGGAAGAATGTTACCCGAGAAAATACATTTCTTTCATGATTTTCTTGATAATAGGTAATGCTCCTTCATACCTACCATTTTTTAAATATCAATGTCAAATGTTAGAGGGATGTTCCTGCCACATCTCTATTACAGCCCATGGATCAGGGTTTGATTACATCTTCCAAGGCCTGCTACCTATACTTCACATTTGAAAAATTGATAGAAGTAACTGATTTGGAAGGAGGACCATCAATTTTAAAATTTTGGAAAAACTTTAATATCCTCAATACAGTGGAAACCTTTAAGAAAGTATGGGGAAAAATCACTCAAAGTGAATGAAAGGTGTTTGGAAGTTGTCTTCATTTTTTTATTATTTTATAAGTTTTGAAGAGCCAGAGGAGATTGTGCTGAGTCACTGCTATAACATTGTAGGCATTGCTAAAAATGCTAATTTATATGTTACTGTCATATGTCATATAAGTTATATATGACTATTTTGCTGCTCCAATTTTTGTGTACAAATGCAGCATTATACGTGCTTTGTGAGCAGAGTTCTAAATAAATTTTAAATTCTGGTTTTCAATCAAGAAATTTTCTGTCTCTCTGTTAATGTTTTCTCATGTTGGATTTAAACATTACCAAAATCATTGCAGTTTATGTATATAAGATTTTTAGCTGTGATGTTAACAATGCTAGAGTGGAATGAGTGAGTTTATGTATTAAACACTTGTTATTGATTATCCTTGCTGATTGGGTGGCCATTTTAAGATATCAATATACCACACTTGTCAGCATTCAGCTGCTTGCAAGCATGAGTAATGCAGGAAGAACTTTTTTCCTGCCTTTGCCATGGGCCTGAACTCTACTCTGAACAACTGTAACAAGAAAGTGTAATGTCTTGGAAAATGTCAAACCTCAATTCATGGAACTGTTGTTCACTAGTGAATTGTAGCTGAAAAGAGGTCTTCTGACATTGAACTGGTTCAAGTGAATTTTTTTAATTATGGCTCATTTTCATTCACATTGACAGTGTACTGTTTCATGACAAGTTCTTGGATGCGTTTTATAAATTTTTTGGCATGTTAGAAATACACTTTTTACAATAAAGCATCAATAAATTTTGTGACATTTTGAAGACCTGGTCCAGCTACTTAAAAACCAGTGATGCTGTTATCATTTGATGTTTGCTCATATTTTTAGCTAAATGTAATATGGAATTTTAAAGGTGGCAAACATGGTTTAAAGTTAAATTCATGATGTAACTTAGGATTGTATTACAACTTTTTTTAGCGCAGCCTTGATACTTCTTTTAAACAAGTAACTTTATTTGAATTTTAATGCTTGATTATAATCAGTTTTAAAACTCATTTTTTCAGCTTTGCTTGTAAATATAAGTTTACTAACTAAGCCTAACATAACTCTAAGTAAAGCATTAGTTCTCTCTTAAGCTTATGTGAGTAATTTTACTTTGCTATTCTTATATGCTTGTTTGTTGGCTAATTATTTTATTTTGTTTTTTCTATTCACTTCTTACTTGCTTTTCATGCATTTAATATAGCTTGTTTTCTTTTAAATTCACAATCTAGTGAAGAAAGTGTAAAATTTTTCTTTTAGATATGCATTTCCATTTGTAAATCCCTGATTTTTTTCTTGTTTGTGTAAAATATCTTTTGTGTATATTTTTCTCCATGTTGCCTAAGACTATTTAAGCTGCTCTAGTTCCTGTTTGTTTGAAGCATGTGTTATTATATTATGTTATTGGCTGAGGTATTTGCATGTTGCATCCCAAGCTCCTCAAGTTTCCTCTGCTGGTCTCATACTTACTTTATATGGCAGATGATTAATATTAGATTCTGATAACTTCCTTCTTTCTTTCCCATCTGTCCATGCTCTGTTAATCTAGTTCTTACCATCCATGCTCTGTTAATTTAGTTCTAACCATCTATGCTCTGTTAATTTATTTAAATATTTTGTTTGAAAATAACTCAGCAAGAATAAAATCCACATTACATTATTTGTTTTCATGTCAGATTATAAAATAAAACAGCATACTTCTTAATTCATGGTTTTCTATAGTAGTATAAAATTTTTCATTTTCTGTGGTTTCATGTTTTGATATTTCATTTATTTTACAATGCACGTGAATCACCTT
>JACJUY010001209.1:103693-123766 GCA_014220935.1 Platorchestia sp. MABIK | reverse complement strand
TTTATGTGACCAACAAAAAAACAGACATATTCCTAACAAAATTTGAATGTGTGCAAAAAAACGAAAAAAAAACAAAAAAAAACACATAAAAAACATGTTTTTTTTGCAAAAAAAACTGCCATCAAATAAAACCGTTTTTTTTGCATCACTATTCTTACCATCCATGCTCTGTTAATTTAGTTATTACCATCCATGCTCTGTTAATTTAGTTCTAACCATCTATGCTCTGTTAATTTAGTTCTAACCATCTATGCTCTGTTAATTTAGTTCTAACCATCTATGCTCTGTTAATTTAGTTCATTATTATCCATTTTCCAATAATTTAATCATCTGCTATCCACATTTCTTTATTTAGGCTCTCTTAGGCTTGAAGAGAATCCCTTACTTCTCTATCTAGTTCCATCAAGATCAGCCACTCAATACATTTTCATTTGCACTAATTTTTCAATTGCAACTCAGCAAATTCAAAAGTTTTATTCTCTTTCCCTGCTAGTTGCCACTTAAAAATAAGCAGATAACTAGTTTATCTCACCATGAAATGAATGGCAACAATGTGTACATGTAAGCCTAGCTACATATATCTTGAATTTGAGTGAAAATTTTCTCTACAAGGTGTACCACTTTGAGTGATAACTAGGTCTTCTTTTCCTGCCTTGGTGATTTTCCATCAATTTTATATAAGGAAATACTTATGGTTTTGATTTTAGCTATTGTCTAAAAACTTTGATTATATTTGAGGATGAATTTTGTTGATGAAGTTTGATTTTATTTTACAGGCGAGCATCCCTCGAGCAACTACCTTGGACCTTTCATCCAACCTACTGAAGAATCTCCCTGGAGCTTTTGGATCTCAATTGAGCCATCTGGTCAAGTTGGATCTATCTTCTAATAAACTCACATCATTGCCACAAACTTTCCATCTCTTGGTCAATTTGAAACATCTGGATTTGTATAATAACCTGGTAAGGGCCCAAGCTCAATCATTGCTAGGCCTAATTTTTTTCCTAGAATTGGTCCAATAGATAGGCTTAAAACTAATGCATATTATCTCTAACAGCTCAGTATATTTTACTTGTTTCGTAAATTGTAATTTGTCTCATATAATGTTGCTAACATATTCTATGGCTTGTTATAAGATAAGAATTATCATTTTCTCTTCTTTGTTTTCATAGAAAACTGAATAATAGTTATATTTTAGTCATTCACATTATATCTCTTCTGTTCTGTTCCCTTGTCCGCAAGTTTTCTGATTCCTCCTCTTTAATGTAAATCGTCATTTTTAAGTACGATTTTCTGCATATTTGTGACGTCTCCAGAAAATAGCATTTTCCCATGTGATAATTGCATTGAATAGGTACAGTATAAATATCCTATCAGGCTTGCAAAGAAACAGCTCTGTGAAGCAGGCAAGCACTACAGAATATCTCATGCAAGCCTTAATTATTGCAAGGAATAATGTACCCCTAGTTTCTGTTGTTTAGATATTATTCTTGTCTACTAAAGTGAGCAATTTTATTTCTAATTTATTATTAGCATACTTGTTTTATAAGTAGGAAATGGTTTGAGGTTTTTTACTTGTGTGAGTTAGTTTTATGCTCATTCGTGATGTGAGGTATGGCTGCATTGATAATATTCTACCACTGAAAATATAAACCACACTCATGGTGGGTTCAAGATGAAAAATCTCTGAAATTTCTATTAAGTGAATTTGAAAAACACTTGTTCAGTTGTTCCTTGCCATTTCAGATTACACATAAATTTCCTTTTACTTCCAGCTGAAGGATCTTCCACCATCCCTTCATCACTTGAAGCACCTCCGTTTCTTGGACATAAAGAACAACCCATTGAACCCTGAGCTGCAGAAAGTGGTTGGCCAGTGTCTGACAGGGAAGGAGTGTGAGAGTGCTGCAAAGAAGCTTATCGCTCATTTCACACGCGAGAAAAATATTGCGCTAATTCAGCAAGAGATGGCAAACAAGGCTAAGGGTAAGTTCTGCATTACATCGCATGTGATTAGAAAACCCTTCCAGTCAGATGTTTCTTATAGTAATGTGCTTCCTATGTAATACTTGAGAAAGAATGCTTCATTAAAATATTTATATTAGATGCAATGCTGTCTCTTAACAAAGTTATTGTGTAGGAGATTATGATTCAGCATGAATACTTTAAGTTGACTGCTCGTTTTCCCCTCAGGGAGATACAACTATTGTATCTATGGAAATTATTTCTCTGAGTGGGAAGATGTGATGTCCCAGCTGAAAATTAGATAGGCCTTCCTATTGTTGATAAATAATAGGTTTTTATTTTTATTTTTTTTTGTCGTGTATCATAAACTTCTGTCTTGTGTTTCTATGCAAAGGTGTAGAGATATAGATTGTGAGTGGATTCCCCATTCCCTCAATTCCAAACTAAATGGTGCCTTGCTCTTTTCTTTCTCAAGAACGCCTTTGTCATGGTAAGAGGGGCTTGAACTGGCATATAACCTAATCTTCATATATTTCGTTCTTGTGCTGAAAACCTGAGGAAAGTTTTTCCATTGGTTTGAGCAGCTCAAGAGCAGCAGCAGCTACAACAGCAGAGAGAAGAGGCAGAGACTGTGCGCCAAAGGAACGATAAGAAAGCATCCAAGAAGGACAAACCTTCTGAAAAGAAGCAGCAGCCTAAGTCTAAGTACGAGCCTGAGTCTTGGTCGAGAGGAGCAGGCACAAGTGGAGGCTCTTTTGCCTCAAAGTCCTCGGCGGCCGGCGGAAGTAAGACTGGCAAGCGATCTGCAAAAGGTAATTTCATTCTAAAGGTCAAAGCGATCGGTGCTAGATCACTGTTTTGCTCAGCGTGGTTGAGCGCTTTTGGCCTTAAATTTACTTTTATGAAAAAGAATAATGACTAATAAAAATATATTCATTTTTTTAGCCCCCAAAAATAAATAGAACCCGTTCACTCGATTGTCAAGGCACTGGCCTCTGAGTAAGTGCTTCTGTCATGTTCCAAGAGCTATTATTTTAAGACTGGATAGCTCTTTCTCCCACTTTTCATTGTAGCTGCAGTAGTTTCAAGTTTCTCCATGCACGTATTCTCTGAACTCAACTACTTGCACAAGTATCTCCCAGTTGTTCAGTGGGCTTGAATCTTATTTTATATTTCTGTGTTCTATTGTAAGAATGTCCTAATACAGCTTCTAGTACCCTGTATAACGCAATACATCTTGTGTACGATTGAGTGATTTATTGTGTAAAGTTACAAAATTAGTTAAAATGCAACTTATGAGTTGGATTATGTCTTTAGAGGTTCTTGCAGTATGTATTTTTAAAATTAATGACGTTGTCATTGTGACCACTCACAGGCTCAAGCAGTGGAGGCAGCAACAGCAGCAGCTGGTGTTCCTTCATGGGGTGCGTGAACATGTTGCTGCTGCTGAGCATCTTCACAGCAGCAGGCTGGTGTGTGCACTTGCATGTCGAGGGCGACTACAGCCAGGCCGGCTTCCAAGCGGCCGTGCCTCGCTTCCAGAAGAGCCTCTTCCAGCTCCAGAATATAACTGCAGAAGCGCTGCAGCCTGAAAATCTCAAAAAAACTGGCCGCGTTGTGTACGAAAGTGTTGGTACGTCTCTGGGATACGTGTGCGAGTCGGTACAGAAAGCAGCGTACTCTGCCCAGGAGTACGTGGAGGTGTACACAGGGGACCTCACCCCCTACACCTCGCAGGTGTCGCTCTACAGTAGGAAGGCCTACAACTGGACTGCTGTGCAATGCGGCGTGGCCTACAGCTGGCTGCTGGCACAAGACTGGCAGGGCATGTGGGATGCCACTGTTGCCTTTCTGTCCAATGTTTGGAGTAAGCTCCAGGTGAGATAAATTGAATGTTACTTTCCTTGTTGTTATTTTAGCGTTTTTCATGTTACTTGTATTATTCTCTTGTTACTTGTATTTTTTATTTGAGATGCTAGCCTACTTTCTTTCCGAGATCGCATTGAAAACTAGGTTCATGGGATAAATTTAGGTAGCATTTTTCTCGTTCTGTGGATGATGTAATTGTAGTGCATTATTGATAGATCTCAATGGATTTTTATGGCTAAAATTTTCGATGTAGGTATTTGAAGGTGTCGGGTGGGCAGTGTCGACTATTGTTTCTAATTCTAGGAGGGTAACTTACGAGTAATGATCCGCCACGGAATAAAATGTCATGCTTGTTTTTACATCTTTGATTTACACTTTACACGATTAAAAAGTTCTGAGATAAAAAGTTGAAAGACTTAATCAAGAACAGTTTTCGTAAATAAATTGATTTTAGCGGAATACGACTCTTGATGTAATTAGTCAAATTCTTGGTGTACAGATATTACCTGAAAATAGTGAACCTTTACTATTTTATTTATTGTGCAGTTACCGCCACAGAAAGACGGAAAATAGAATGTTATGTCTCGAGGAATTTTGTCTGATTCTTCATTCAAGTCAAACTGCTATGGAGTGACTTGAGTCGCCTATTGCCACGTCTTATTTTGAACAGAATATGAGCGTAATTTTCTGTGGTTATTTAAATACCTGCGAGGTTTATCTCGGACTCAAAGCAGAGAGGCAATAGTGTGTTATACCGTATGCCACTGAAACGTTCAGTGTGCTTCTTTAGGAGGCTCTTTCAGTTGTGAGGATGCGTTTCGGATGGGATATCTTCAAAACGGGTTAGAGTTCGAATGAATCCATTTATTTAGTTGAATGGATATGCAATTTAAATGCGGAACTTAAAAAATCCTGTAAGTTCTCCAATGAATGAAACTTAGGTTTTTTTGCACAGAGAAAGGATCACTTGTGGTTAACTGACGTATTCTCACCCAGGAATGGTGGACAGAACTGCTCAAGAACCCTACCGTGAGATCATCGTGGGACGCGGTGTGTCATTACACGGCGGTTGCCGTGGCGACTGTGCGCCACAACCTTCACGCCCTCTTTATATACCTGCAGAACAACGGCCCCGTGTGGGTAAACATGATACGCGACAACACGATGAGCGCAGTCACGTCTATTAAAGACAGCGTACAGTCCATGCTCAAATAACCGTTCAAGCTGTGACGCAACAGCTGTGTTGCTTTTGTGATGATTTTCTCGCGTTACAAACACTGCTGAATGGATATCCTAATAGCGTTAGGAATTCTTATTTCGAGACCAGCTCGCTGCCCACTTGGTGCTGTAATGCAGTAATGTGGTGGCGTGATTCAATTTCAAAGTTGGAACCCGTTTAGTGGAACTCAGCTGCAGTTTAGTGAAGTGTCTTTGCTTCTGTCTGTAAATTTTTGCTTTAGTTTACAGTGTTGAGTGCATTAGTGTTGTATTCATAATTGCTAAAGACCCTTTTTTTTCTTTTTAAAATAGGTTCTGATGTAAGGTCGATGATTGTCAAATTATATCCTGTATAGTGTGGTACTTTGCCTTTTATACATTGTGTTTATCCAAAGTTTTTGATGTGTTTACTGATCTACATACATAGTAGGCATTACCAGAGGTTTTTGCATGCAAGGAGTCATTTTATCATTTTTGTGTGCTTGCCTTAATTCTTCGTTTGTTGTTTTATTTCGTTTTCATGCGCATCGAAGTGTATCCCGTTACTCGTGTCGAAATAATTATTGTAGAACGTTATTGATGTATTTAGTTCGTATTATTTGTTTCACTGACCTGTTGTAAAAAAATAGTTTCACGCCCGAGTTTTCCATTATGTTCTTTCGGGCTCGAGCTTGGTTAGTTATGGTAAAGCGCACTTTCACATCGTCTACAAAGCGGTGTTTTGATAAACACATCACAATGACTGTCGGCGAATGTATGTGTATTGAGTTGCTCCCCAAATTGATTATAAAAAATTGTGACTCGGAGAGAAAAAACAAAAAAGCTCACCATGCTGGTGCCTGGAAACAAAGGTTATTTCGACCGACACGTTGTACGGCGTTTGGATTTTTTTAGAGAGCTTTTTGTGTCCCTTTGCAATGCCTGCCAGCAGCTGTCGATTAGCTCAGTGCTGGGGCAGACATAGGTTGTGTGTGTCTTTGTGGAAAGTGTCGTGTTATATCTTCGGGCCACTGAGGCGGAGTCGTGTCCAGTTTTTGTTTCGAAATGAGCCCTTTACTGTGTTTTACAGTGCATCAAGGTACGACCAAATATTGAACCTAGAAGATTGAAATCTGTGGTAACGTACCGGACTAAGGTAACTGTTATTGAAAAATCCAGTAGTTAGGCCTCTAAGTTACAGTAAAAACTTGGTTAACTTGTCATTTGCGAACTCGAAGTTTGCGTTGTGCGTACTTGTGCCCATGAGTTTTCATTAATTGGTTATACAGAATTCAATAACATATAAATTCTGTGAGGGTATTCATCAATGAGGAAAGCAATATCTTCTCAAACATCTTCGTAGATTATTTCAATTTTTTTTTGTCTTGACAAGTTCTCCAATCGATCTTTCGTATGAATTTGCATTAACTTTTTCACAGTTTTAATTGCCAGAATGTTAATTTTGTTTGCTTGCTTCATCCTTCGCATTTCATTGAACTTCACCTGCAGGCATCCTCCGGTGACACGGCGTACTGTCTCAGCCTGGAACTTCCATGATTTACATGCTTCTCTATTGTTAACTTTAGTAATAAAGTTTGTTAACTTTACCAGTGGCTCTTCAAATATCCTCCTCAGCTGATGTTGTCGCCGTGACCTAGGGAACCTGAAAATGCCAAGGGTCGAAGAAAAAACCTATTTGTGATGAGAAATTTTTGACGTGAGAAAATGTAGCACACAAATGAAAGAAAGGCTGAAAATAAGGGGAGGAGTAGGTAAAGTGTTAGGACAAGATCGGGAAATCATTACAGAAGAAAATAAAATTTGAATATTGAAATGAGAGCGAGTTTAAGCCAAGGGATTAGCTGATGAGCATGAGAGTTGTTTAAGAAAATACTTTGGAAGTATGAGATCTCTGTAACATTTCAAATGTTAACCCAATCGACATGAGCAGCAAGAAACGGACTCCATAGAGACTACCAACATCTGGATTTACAGACATTTTTATCCAGGAGAAATTAATAACAGGATTGTCCGGCACTTTAAGCTGTCTGTTATACCTCATCATGGAGGGTATACTGCTAAAAAGAAGTTTCTACCATTAATAACTTGAAACATTAGTAGTGTCAGTTGAAAAACTAGGACTAATGTTTTCCTTAAAAGTTGAGGTTCCCATAAGATTTAAGACTCGATGGTGGACTGTCTTCGATTAGGAGAGCATTTCACATCTAGTGAGCAAAAAGATGGAAATTATTCAGGCTCGCTTTTCTGGACGAAAAACAGTAGATGGTAATATCTGCTGTTTCCAAGGAACCCGAGTTTATTATAGTTGTCATTAATAACCGCTGAAGGCATCTATCGATCATATGATTATATCTGAAGCGCTGAATTCAGTGAAGTAGGAAAATAGCAATTGAAAACTTTTACTTACATAAAACCAATTAGCAAAAACGGGAAATTCTCTCGGGGGAGGGGAAAGTATAGATATTCATGTTGATGTAAAAGCACGGAAATAAATGATGGGAACAAAATCGAATAGGTTGGAATAGTACAAGTTAATGATGAATTAGATGAAATAGGATGAATTTGGACATGATTTTCAGTGACGGGGATTTTTGAGGAAACCAAAGGCTATAAACTAAAACGCACTGAGCTGTGATTTAAAAATTGAAGTAACCGTACTAAGTTCGCTTGCACCCTCCCGACGCTGTTGTTAACTGCGGATGTGACTGCTTCCGAAAAAAAACTGTTCTCTTTCATGACATAGTTGTTAGAGCCACTTGTAGGAACACAGCACGAATACCGCAAAATAGCTTTACAGTGGTACCAAAAAGGCGCATTAGAAGTTTCACACGCTAAAGCTATTGGGAGAAATTTTTTCTGCCCTCGATTTTATGGTAAAAGATCAGAGGAGCGTCAGTGCTCAACATATTAGTTAAAACCAGAAGGACCGGAAACTTTAAAGCCTGGAAAGGAAACCAGTGGCCTGGATGACATGCAGATTTTTTTCTTTACTAAAGCCTCACTTAAGCCACCTTGTTTTAAGGTTCCTTTTAAAGTCGTTCTTATGTTTGTGAATTCACATCAATTGAAACGTAGTTCACGAAGTTCAGTAAGTTTATTTTCAGGCCCTCGTTCCCGTTAGACTAGAATAAGTAAAGGTAAAAGTAGATAGGTTAGAAAAATACAAGTATTTTGGGGTGAACAGCTCAGTTTCAGCGGCTACAGTCTTTCAAACGAACTACATTAAAAACTCCACTTTAAATTTCAGTTTCTTTACATTTAGCAGGCAAGTGATGATTTACCACGATTGGGCAAATGTTTGCTTTTACACCTGGTTAGACTTCCCGTTTATGCTTTTGGGTCAGGTAGGAAAATGTGGAAAGCTCTCTTTTCCGGGAAGAAGAAAAGCTCTTTCTGAAATGGGTTTAAACTTGCAACCTTTCACGCAGAAGCAAAGCGCTCATGCTACTTGTCCGGTAATTTGGTCTGATGGAAATTATGAGATAAAATTCAAAGAGTAAGTTTTTTTCCAGTATTATGAATTCAGGAGTATTCAGACACCATTTGATTGGGTTTCCTTCTGCTATTTTATCCAAATCGTTAATTCCAATCATAAATGTATGTACATTTTTCATTTTTATACAGAGAATGTTGTTCTCCGTACTGAATTTGCATCCTGGGAAGAATTTATGACTCAGCCTTGTTTTAATTGTATAACAGAGAAAATAATAATAAGAATCGTATAACACCAAGTAGTTGTTACGGAAAGCCGATGACCATCAGTAAACGTTGAGGAAAATACGCCTAACAATTCCCAAAATCAAAAGGGTTTGCAGCATAAATGAAATTCTCTTTGCAGAAGACGTAAGGAATACTACTTAAGCTCTTGAAAATGAATTTAAGGTTATTATTCCATATTAAGTTATTGATTTACGCAATCGTAACGTGCTGCATCAGGTGCCACTTGCCATGGTTCACCTCAGTGAATTTTGACGATTTCGGAAATTTTCCACCCATTTACTCATGAAATAAACCAGAAAATTTTCTTCCCCTTCAATATCAAGTACTGGGTTTCATCTCGAATCTGAAATACATGCAAACTATTAAAAATAGCCGTTTGACGATATTAAACGAGCCAAAGAAGCGCGGTAATTTTACTTGTATAGCTTAGACAGAAACTAATTTTGTAAAATGCTAAAGCTTATAGTGCGGGTGATCTCTGGACATTATAATTAATGCATAGTGGTGGGTGTCACGTTTTGGAAACTTCCTTCGTATGGGCAGTTAAGTTCCATGGAAACCTAACGGTTACCAGCTGCTCAAGGTGTGTTACGAATTCGGAAGAAAGAGACGCCTAGTCTGGTGAGTAATAGGGATTTCTCTCATGAATATTCATGATTCACTTGAACCATTTTACTTAAAACTAAGGAAAACGCATAGAATTGGAAATTTTTCTTGCATTCTGCAAAATTGACATAAACCAACGTTACCACTGAATGTATGCTCTAGCATATATTTTCTTTTGTTGAGTAAGCAGTCTTCCACGAATGAGAACATGTCTCGGGTGTATCATCTGCTACCCAGAAGACACGCTGCTGCCTTGAGACGCCAGGACAGAAGGTTAAAACTGGGCCGACTTGCATGTACTGTGCAGTTTTAAAGCTGTCAGGTCATTGACGTACTGTGTTGTGCAGTTGTTGTCTGTAACGCCAGCATATATTTATGCCAGCACCATCGCTTTAACTCGCAGTTAATCTTATTCTCAGAAAATAGAAACTAAGTTCGCTTTGTTTGCCGAATCACGAGTGTAGAGAAACATAATGACACTATTTTGAAAACAGTCAGTTTTTTGACTATCGTAACATGACGCTTAAAATTTTGATTCTTCGCGTCCGCGAGGCATGATGAGTGTACTACATTGCGATTTCGCATTGCAGAGATTTCCTACGATGTAATTTCTTTCTGCGTGGACTACGTCAGGTAGGCGCTATGCCCTCCTGTAGCGTTGTGGCCACTGTGCGGACAGAAGAAACGACATTGTGATAATTCGCTTGAACTTGAGCCGCTTCAGCAAAAAAGCCGTTTGCGGATGTGAGACAGCTTTCAAAAAGTAACGTGCTCAGCAAAAATGAAAAGTGGATGAATAAGAAATCATTGGCCAAGAGAATGAGTAATGAAAACTCGTGCTGGTGAGAGGGAAAGTTACCGGATGAAATGTTTGCATGAGACAAGAACATCTGCGGGAAAGATTTCAAAATTGCAGGAAGAAAATGTAATTAAATAAAAAATATTGAAAATGAAGAAGTTCATCGGACTACGAGAAACGTAGTTGAAAGAAAACACAAATTGTGTTGAGAAGGAAACGTATTTAATTCGAAGAGCGAGGTGATGACTTGATCATTATTCGAATATTTTTAGAAATGAACTTGAAAAGTCGTTATAAGGAAGAAAAAATCCTAGACTTGAATATCAATTGATGGAGTTGGAGTACAGGCTTATAAGTACCCAGAAAGATTCGGGTAAATGGAGTCCCCGAATAAGTTTCCTAGAGGAGAATAATTAATTCATGAACGAGAATAATCTGTTCATGAACGATAACTGTGAGGAAAAATACATGATTTACAAATTCACAAGGACAGTCTAGTCTTACTCTACTTTTGAAATCCCGTTTAATGACTTGAAAAAATGTAAAAATACGTTTACTGCGTCTTGGAAGTGCGCTCTTACTGTAAACCGCACAGAATAACAATTTGCTATATTATACATCATTTGTTGCTGTATTGTACATTGTTTGAAACATACGTCCACTTAAAGTTTACGAAACACACTGTCCCGTAATCGCTTTACTATCACAAAAACGAGTCGGCTAATGTTCTTCTTAGTAGTCACAGTTATTTGATTGTAGTTAGTTGATGGCTGCTGTGTGAATGCGACCTTGTTTTTTTCATTTTACTGTAGTTAACAGAGACAGTATAAAAAAATGGCAATTTTCCCTACCCCAACTTTAACTCTTGCTTTAACTTATTAACCGGATGCCTGGTGCACCGTTAATACTGAAGATAAGACTGGCCAAGAGGTGTTGATAAGCTGCGCTAAATATATGTGGAAAAAGTCGACGGAAAAATAATTTGGACGAAGTCGAGAATTTATACTGAAATGGTTGTAAATCCTCATCATGCCTAAGCCACGTACTACTTAATTTTTATTACTATTCCAATTTACATCCGTTTCATTGTAGAAATAGATCAAAATGGTTTCATTGAGTGAGTTTTGGCATGAATATGGTGTATGTTGTAGGCCCTCAACGCGATGTTGTGAATAAATTTCCGGGGCAGCTCAGTTTACGATGATAAAATTTCTTCTAAATTGTTTTCCTATGCATAGGGTGTTTGTTTTAACGTGTGACTTACGTCTCCGCTATATTAGTTATTTGTTGGAATATTTTACCTATATATTACGAGTAATCAAATATAGCAGTGATTTTCCCTTTCATCAATCCTTCGGATGTAAGCATTGGCTTTGTGTACTTTATTTTCAAGTGTACTGTGAGGTAGAGACAGGAAAATTTTGCAGTTTCGTTTTAGATCATTATTTAAGACATAGAAGTTGTCCTTTTGCAACCGACATACCACAATTAAAACACAGGGACCATTTCTGCACCATCACTAACATATTATAACGTCATATGAATGACCGTCCAGTTAACTTGGGAATAATTTAAAATAATAAATAATTACTAGCAGAATGTCATAAGTTCATTTCAATACCAGTTTGTTATAGAACAATTCAATTTTACCGCCATCTCTCTCATTTTATTTACCTCTAATAATGCATTTTTCCCCCTAATTTCTTTCTCCACGCTTGATTCTCGGTTTTTCCAAAAATCTGCTTCTATCCATGAAAAGCGCCTCTGACTACAGCGACTCACGAGATAAGGAATGTGAGGAGAGCTAAAAAATTAGGATCGTCCCAGCCACACTATTCATCGTCGACTGCTGGTCCCGTCCCAGTCCAATCGCTGCGGTGCTACTGTGCTGCTTGCAGCCTCGTAGATGCACTGATGCAGTATCCTTCAGACCATCGTCAAAGGAGGAGTGGCGTAACAGTGTCTTGCCTGATCTTGGCATCAAACTCAGGGTATTTCACGTTGTGAGGCTTAACGACGGAGATTTGAGGCGTAAAACAGGATTTCCGTGAATAAATGTTAACTTATGTAAAATATAGTGTCTCTATCGGCGCATTGTGAGTTCTAGAGCAAACATTCGCTGAAGATTTTGGAAGGGAAATGCCCTCAGTTCTGTCACAGCTCTCGGTGGCAGCTCAGCGTGAGGGAAGACGTAGTCTTTGCCAGGTAAGCGCGAATTCCTTTCTATTTCAGCTTGTTAGTGTTGACATCGAGGGCTAGTTGGCAGGAGGGGGATGTTTTTGCACCACCGAGGCACCTGATGACATCCGGTAACGTCAGGGCAAGTTGTCGCAAATTTGAGCTCTGCTCCGTGGGCTTCGTTTTGAGAGCCATCCTTGTTCACCTGCGAGTAGGGGTAGGTGTTCTAAGTTCTTTTTTGTTGTGTTTGAGGGAAACTTATCGAATGATACGTAAAGGTTAACTTAAAAGTTGAAATTCTTTCACCATATTTTGTTTTTGTAAATAATGATTGTTTAAATGGGTGGTGAAATGGATGTGATATCGTTTCGATCTGCAAAATAGTTTTTCAGTGTCTCTCGACTGTGCTCTGGAGGAGATAATGCATATTCCATTGAATTTGTGAGCTCGTTTCTAGTTTAACTGAGGGGAGAAGCATGTATTTGAGAATAGTTTTTTGCACTTACTCTGATATTTTCAGTATCGTAGAGTAATAAAAATTCCGAAAATGTCACGCGGAATGTATTTAATTTTGTATGATAGCGGAGGCGGTGTCCTCAACCTCAGTCGATCCTTACAAGAAATTAAGTTAAGGTTCACAAAATTTGAATAGGAAAAACCTCGCCACATTTTCTCCGTGTAACAGAAAAACTGTACATCAGAAATTTTTCGGGAATTTCTCAAACGCTCGTGATTAAGGTGCATCAAATGGCGCGCTAGCATAGAAAATCGTGAGACAATTTTTACTCCAACTTTTTTAACTGACAACTAATATATGGCGGTAGACCTCACGCTATAGTAGTACCATATCATCTAATTAAGGGTATAGTGCGTCAATTTGAAAAGGCTCAAATGTGAGTATTTGTTTTAGTTTGAATATGGTACAGCTATTCAATAGGATCAACTAAGTGACTGCCGGAGTCAACTTTCACGTCGGGTCATTTCCATTCGAGTTTTCAGGGTGTAGTTGAGTGTTGGTGCAGGCCGCGTCTCTACAGTGCTGTGTGATGGTATAGATGAGCCGGTGTTATCCACCCTATAAGTCGTCCTCAGCCAGGACGGGGGAGAGAATACCTCGATATTTACGGTCGACAGAGACTGTCTTCTCACGAGATCGCCCAAGCTCGATCACATCCGTTCATTCCCCTAGGGCTGGCTTTTAAAGTAGTATACGCCGTCCTGGCGGTGCAGCCGGTGTGACAAAATTCTCCTCTAGTCTCTAAGCAACGCTTACGGCTATTGTTTCTGCTTAAATCGTTAAAATTGAACTTTATCAAATAGAATTTGTGAGATCCACATCAGTCAACCCTAGATTGCAAGATGCGCCACTTCCAGCAACAGAGGCGGCCGTAGAGCTCAGTACGGAAACGCTAATTTCCGTATATTTACCCCGTCTCTAAAGCCTGCTATGACCTCACGTTATACACTAGCAATTCCCTTCTATCCGCACACCGGCTCTATGATGTTTATGTGCTATCACCTTGGTAGCATTTCATCAGAAAGAAGCCTCAACATTGCACGAAAGAAAAGAGTATAGTTTTAGTATTACTAACTGCAAAAAGACAGTTAATTTACGCGATTACAATGCTGTGAGTCGGGCGTTTTCTTATAGATTTTAAAATGAAATCACAGGTGCTTTTAGAGGGCTGTGGGTGTGACTGTTAATTTTCACTCCTTGCAGCCTTTTCCTTCTCTCCAGTAAATGGGCAGGAAATAGAGTAGTGGCAGTAATGCTGGTCACCGAGCACTGTTGTTACTGATTAAAAGAATTAAGATTCTCTTTCTTTCTCACACACCTCTTCGATTCTGTCTCATATTCTGGTGTCCGAGCATGGCTAGTGTCCGACGGCTGGCATCTCTGGTAGTAATTGAGGAATGGGCCAATAGGCACGTTCAAGTCGGAATGTTCTATTCCTTTCTATTCTAATCTGGGAAGTCAAACTTTGTGGCAAAATGCTTTTTGCGGATTTTGTAGACTAAAAGCTGAGATTATCATTCAATTCTAGAAGAGATCAAGATCTGCATGCTAAAATAGCAATTAGGATTGAGAAATATGATTCGGCTAATATAGGGTGAATTGATAGTTTACCTGAATGCCCTTCAGTATTTAGTTCTGCTCGTCACGAGTTCATTAAATCTTTCCTGTTCGTGCTTGATAAGTCGCTTTCAACATGAGGCATGAAAAATGATTCAAATTAGGCCGTCTTCACGAGAACAATAACACGTGTTTTTCTCGTAATCTATTATTCATATATTCGAGTTATCCGATCACATTCGTTAGTAGACGTTGAAGGTCTTGATTTTTGCCGTTATGATGCCTACGTTTCCACTCCGCTATAGCGAACAGCATGGTAGACGAAAGCATGGCGAACAGCATGGGCATTCGCCAGATGGGAGGAGCTTCAGGACCAAATGGCGCGCGGCAGTCAACCGCCATGACCTCCTTTTTGTCGTTCCTTGGTATTTGACATGAAGTTCATGGCTTTGTACTAGTCACTCTTTGCCACGTGGCTCTCAGAGAGCAGGCGATCTACGGCAACGAATAACAAAGTACCATACTGTTGTATTCCAGCACTGGAAGTTAGGTCCGTTGGTCCAGTTGCTGACATCTGAGGAGAAAAGCTGTACATCTGAATGAAGCTGTTCAAGTGAGTGAATACCATTTTTCTTGAGAGAACCTTGTGAAATTCCTTTTCCCTCTGCTGATCAATTTAATTACTTCACCCTTGTATGTTAGATCAAATTAATTGCGCTCCAGGATCTGTACCCCTGTACACGTAGTGCTTACGATCTCATAGAATATACAAGTAATAAAATTTATATTACTACCTCGTTTCTAAGCAATAAATATAATTACCTTGTAGTGAAAGCTTACAATGTGAGATAAGTGCTTGAGAAAGGACGTTCGTGCTTCCATACGCCTGAGACCACAACTCCACCATTGCTCTGCAGGCTCAGTTATCTATAGATGACCCAGGCTGTCGTGCCGAGGATGGAAGGCTCAAGCGCATTATGGCAGCTGCTTGTAATGGGAGCAGCGTCCTCACGAGGCATTAGTGTAACTTTGCTGTTGCATGGGTGCTCTTTCCTACGTTGTTCTTAGCTAACTCTTATCCATTCCTTTCGTATTCGCCACGACCGCCCTCATATGTTGTTCGAAGCTAACTCTTATCCATTACTTTCGTATTTGCAACGACTGTCTTCATTTCAATTTTTGGATCATTAAAGATTAATTTTTCGTCAAAAGTTTGAGCGACTGCTGCTTTATTGATCGCTACTGTGTTATTTTCGGTAAAACTTTCCGTGGCTCCATTTTTTTATTCTTATCATTGGAAAAAGTAACAGTTTATCATATTTCTGCGTCTTTACTTATGACGATTAGAGTGGAATAAAATAGAATATTGCAACAGAAACAAGCGAAGTGGCTCATTCTCAGACTATTACCCAAATCCGTGCCACCAGACTCCAATCACGTACAGGCACCAAAGGAGCAATTAACTGATATGGGTCGACCCAGCCGTAGAGGAAATTGGTGATGGAACTCCGGCACGTTTGATCTCGGCCTGCATTTGGACGGGTGAAGGCTGGAAATATTTACATAGCAACGCTCTCCTGCGTTTCAGGTTGTGACATGCAGGTATTTTTTGACAAGTTCTACTCATTTCCACTTGTCTGCATCGATGCGTGCTTAGCCTTCTTCGTTTGCGGTGAGCTACGTGAGGGCACGTAGGCAGGTCCGTAGCGCGCTGCACAGCAAAGCACGGAAGGCACACACCCGGCCACTTTCTAGACCCAGCTTCGTTGTGTGCAACAAACAGGGCGCAGACAGCGCCTCTCAAGCACATGCAGTCTGCGTCCTGTCTCCAAATTGGAAACGGATTGTTACCGCGTTTGCGCTATTCGGAAGGAGTGAGTGGTCTGCTCTGTTTTGATCTATACTCTGAAATGCGGGACAGCTTGCATGACTATGATCTCATGCAA
Source organism: Platorchestia sp. MABIK (assembly GCA_014220935.1). Taxonomy (NCBI): domain Eukaryota; kingdom Metazoa; phylum Arthropoda; class Malacostraca; order Amphipoda; family Talitridae; genus Platorchestia; species Platorchestia sp. MABIK. The sequence goes on along the minus strand of JACJUY010001209.1, from coordinate 107,391 downwards.
GTTCAAGGTTTGCATTTTTATGCGGTTGTTTTATGCATTCGAGATTATTTTTTAGCAATTAAATTTGCGTGCTAATATTTCACATCGTGTGATGAAACTCATAAGTGGTTGATGATTTTTCAAAGTGTGGCATAGACTTGTTTACTGTGAAGCCTCCTCGTTCTGAGTGATGTGAGCACGTATCAGTCTAGTTCTTCGCACTCCACGTGGTGAGTCAGAATCCTGCACATTCTTCTGAATTTCATAAGCGCTCCCAGGAGGAAAATGTGAGGTCTTCAGCTGTGAGTTAGGTAGGCCTTCGTTTTGTTCAAAAAAATATTTTTCCTTTTGTCAAGGACCATCTTTAGTCGGTTCACTGCTGTCCTATTTTTCAGCACCTCTGACTTTCTTCTTCAACTTTTATCCTGTATCATAACCTTCTTCTTATCTTACCGTTTCTATGCGCACGGGAACCTTTGCGAGAACACCCTTTGTGCATAGATTCCACGTTTCCTCAACTCCATACTAAATGATGCCTTCATCAATCCTCTCTTTGAACATCTTTTATTTTGGTAAAGGGAGGCTAAAACTAATTTATAATCAATCAGTCTTCTGAATTTCACACCAGTTGCCCGTTCACCGTGTCGAGCACCTAGGCGCAAGCATCGAGTGTACGTACAAGTTCGAGGAATGCGTGCAGTTCACACTAACGTTCTCAGGTACCGCGATATGGATTTGGAACAGTAATAAAGCTCTCAATACAGCGACACTGAGGGAGACTGCAGCAAGAACCTGGGACAGGACTGTTTGCGTTAACCGCCGCGAGTTGAACTAAAGTTCAATATTTAACTCAAATTTTAAGTCATTTGTAGTAAGAAATTTTGAAAATAGCTAGCATTAACTCGATCGTGCTTATACTTAGCTTTGATTAATTATTTATGAAAATTGAGTTGGTCACTACTGGTCGGTAAGCAGCATTATAAAAATTCCCTCCTTGTATACCACCGGTGGCTCACAAGGTGGTTGATGTGTTTATGTCTAGTGGATATGATAGTTACCCTGCATGAGGCAGACAGCGAAGAGAACCTAGGTCTGTCATCGGGCTGTTATTACCTAGCAGCAATGACAGCTAAACATCGTGAGCCAGATTGAGTCTGGCAATTCAATTCCGTTGTGGATGTCTCGCCTCGTACGCTAGAGCCCCATGATGGCATGGGGGTATGCGGCATTGTGATTTGAAGCGCAACATTTTGGGGTGGAGTCTGTTGTGGGTTCAGTTTTTGTTTATCGAAGGCCCAATTTTTTCCCTTCTGAGCTTGTCACTTGTCTTGATAATCTTCATTACAGTATCATTAGAACGTGAACGATCTGAGATGAAGTTTACATCTCAGTAGTAAAGCTGCGTAAAATAGCGCGCAAAACTTTTGATTAAGTTTCGGCTTTCATATGTGGCCTTGAATGTCTTCATTTCGACGTTTATTATTTTACGGTTTATAACACCTAAGTTCGAATGTCAGTATTACCATTGATTTTTTATAGTTCATAACAGCTAAATTTGGATGGAAGTATTTTCACTCGGTCTGTGGTTCACAGCACTTTTGCTTGAGTAGTGCTGAATATATCATGTCTTATTTCCTAGTGTTATTCGCCACACGTCAATGGTCTTACCTAAAGTTCGACCAGTTCTGGTACCCGGCGAGGTGCCCGTATTACGGGCGTACTAATGGCTGTGTTTGTGTGGCGCAGGTCACGGTGCATCCTTCTGACTTGATTACGAACTGCGTGACGTTATTGTGCATGCGACAGCCGTGATGCACCGTGTGCTGGAAAGTCCATGCACTATTATACCACACTCCATGCTGTTGGGCAGTGTGCGTATATTTTTATTATGTACTGTAGCAGCAGGGCTGTATCCGTGCTACCACTCTCCCTGATTGCCCCCTCTATAATCACAGGGGAAGGCTTGCCGTCGTCCTCTCTTGACCCGCGGCCAAAATATGACAAGGTTTAAATCTCCAGGAATTATTTGCCGGTCTATCATTGAGGTTACGAGACATGAGGATAAATTAAGGCTTACTTGTTCTTCACTTAATGAAAATTGTGGTGGTAATACCTATAATTGGGCAAGTAAAATATAGGTTCCTCTAATATCACATTATATGGGCAAGGACACTTCCTCTTTTATGATACTGTTGAGTAATGAAACAAATTTTCTGGATTTTGAATTATCAATGTCATCGCTACTGGTCATGGTCATGTCATCCTAGCTCTCCCAAGTGCAGCTCCGATAGCGCTAAAAAACGTTTTTTCCAATAGAGAAGAGCAGAAAATTCAGGTTTGATGTCCTAATGTCATTTAACCGATAATGATCGGGTGCCTAAGTTTCGAGTTTACTTGCGTGTGTTTACCTTTGTTCACCTCTACATAGTTCGAGTGCAGAAAGTGATGATTTGTTTGTTGAAGTGGTACACTCGTAGGATATGGGCTATTTTACGTTATTTTCTCCTGTATACATTCCTGCCGTGCAAATGTGCGCTCAGCCTTATCTTGTATGAGTTGAAGTGACCTCGTTTGTTGCAATTTCCTCTAATGATTTTTTACGCTGACCGAAAAACTTGAGATGCTTGTAAACTACCTAAAAGTTAGGCCTCGTCACGTTTCCGTCCCTCTTCGCCGCGGGGGCGAAACCCCTCGGCCTATCGCATCTGAACAGCGCAGCTGTTCCCAATGAGAGCTCCACGCAATGCTGGCAATAGATGAGATGAACTCGTGCGGCCCTCATTGCCAGTTGGTCACACGTTTTGGGCGTGGTAAAGATACTGAGAAGTAATCGCTCGAAAATAGGCTTTACTCATTGAAATATTTTGAAATAATCGGGCAAGCTTGAAAGATAAAAAAAAATCCTACGAAGTTTGAGGGATTTCGGGGCTTCTATCCTCGGAACGAGTGTGCTGTACTGACAGTTTCTTGAACTCTTACCTGGTAAGTGCGCTGAAAAATGTCGTCCAGACGTAACAAGAAACATTTATTATCACTCGCTTCAAAATATAAAATACTCTAAAAAGAAAGAAGCGTCAAAACATGTCAAAAAATCAGGGGAAAAGTCTATACGCAGCTGAGATTTCATGGGAACATCTACTTGTGTCGAGGCTACTATTACTGCATTACTGTATCTTGGCTACGGGACATGAGATGCGCTCCGAGGAATGTTCGAGCCCTGGAGCCATACATTTCTGGACTCATTTGTCGCCCATCACTGTCGTATCCTGGTTACGGAGCAGCTCTTCATCCATCAGATGCGTTTTTTGGCGAGCCATTGTCTCTGTGCTGCGCCTCGGGCTGGAAAGCTGGCGACGGCAGCGGCAGCAGCAGCTGTAGTGGCGGTAGCAGCAGCTGTAGTGGCGGCAGCAGCAGCTGTAGTGGTGGCAGCAGCAGCTGTAGTGGCGGCAGCAGCAGCTGTAGTGGCGGCAGCAGCAGCTGTAGTGGCGGTGGCAGCTTTAGTGAAGGCGGTGGCAGTAGCAACAACAGCAGCAGCATCTCATATACTGATCGTGGTGCTGCCAGCAGCCAGTCGTGGTGGTGGTGTTGCTGCCAGCAGCCAGGTGTGGTGATGGTGTTGCTGCCAGCAGCCAGGTGTGGTGGTGGTGTTGCTGCCAGCAGCCAGGTGTGGTGGTGGTGGTGGTGTTGGTCCCAGCAGCCAGGTGTGGTGGTGGTGTTGG
>JACJUY010001209.1:71448-98077 GCA_014220935.1 Platorchestia sp. MABIK | reverse complement strand
CGCCTCTTCTGAACCTCTCGCCTCCCACTTCTCGCTTGTTGCAAAACTCTTCCTGAACTTCAACTTCCCCTTTTCTTGACCGACTTTCGCAAGTGACACACCCTTTTTGCCTGTTCTATTTTTCGTTTGTTATAATATGCAACGGGCGAGGTGTGAATGCAGCCTCAATATTACTCGTACATTTTCATTAGTTCTAAAATCAGCTGTGAATCGCCCTCAGTTAATTAACATAATTTCATGATAGATTGACTTCAGCAGTTTTCTCGAACACTGAAATCCTCGGTGGACTGTTAGAGTAAAGTTATGGTTTCTTTGTACGTTGAACGCTGGTGGCATCGCTCTTGCTCACTTGAATTTATCATATCACATCCGTAGTTCAACGAGAATACTGTTGAATTTTCAACGAAAATTTCTGTTGAATTTTCAACGTGACTACTCTCGAATTTTCCTCGTGAATACTGTTGAATTTTCGACGCGGATACTGTTGAATTTTCGACGCGGATACTGTTGAATTTTCAACGAAAATACTGTTGAATTTTCAACGAAAATACTGTTGAATTTTCAACGGAAATACTGTTGAATTTTCAACGAAAATACTGTTGAATTTTCAACGTGACCACTTTCGAATTTTCCTCGTGAATACTATTGCATTTACGACGCGAATGCTGTTGAATTTTCAACGTGAACGCTGTTGAATTTTCAACGTGAACGCTGTTGAATTTTCAACGTGAACGCTGTTGAATTTTCAACGTGAACGCTGTTGAATTTTCAACGTGAATGCTGTTGAATTTTCAACGTGAATGCTGTCGAGTTTCAAAGTGAATGCTGTTGAGTTTCAAAGTGAATGCTGTTGAGTTTCAAAGTGAATGCTGTTGAGTTTCAAAGTGAATGCTGTTGAGTTTCAACGTGAATGCTGTTGAGTTTTCAACGTTAATACAGTTGAACAGCGTGAATCAGCATTCATGGGTGAGCGTGAATCCTGTTTGAAAAATAAATGCCTGACTTCTTAAGAAACTTTCTGATTTCCCACTGTAAAAACTACACGAATAAAAAATATACACAAATAGTTCATTAATATGATTGCCGTGTGTATTCCCAATACGTAAAAGTCTCTTAGGAAAAGTGCACAGTGATTGCGGCGCAGACCGTGTTTTTGGCGTTAGGTCCCAAGCTTTAATAAATTTTTGTTCCCATCTTTCGATATTTTTTCCAGGAGCAATGCTAGCCTCGCTCCCAAGAATTGACCGTAATCACAATTCGAAGAGATTGAATTCTGTCGATGAAGGAAGCCTTCTTTGCTTGTGATGGCCAGCATTAATCTCTGTATCGCTGCTGTGCCAGATTATTCGTGTGCTGTGTTCCTCTATCATGTTGGAGGCTCCAAACTTCACCTCCATAAGGGGCATACCAGGTTATCAATGCGCTGTCCAAAATGCTCTTTATTTACACTTCTTTGTAAACCGTCACACGTTGTGCCCCCCAAAAAACGAGACATTTCCTTCTTTATGAGAGAGTATCCCAATCTCTCACGCATTATGAAAGGCTTCAACTCCCTTAGATAGAAATCGTATATCTTTTCATTCTTTGAGTGATTTTGGAAAGATTGATGCATCCAATCATTTTGACGAGTTAAAGTGCGCTGAGGAATTACTCGTCTGTGAAGGTCACTTTTCCAAGTGTGCCATGTCTCGGCATTTTCGGTAAGAGCTCGTTTTGGCGTTTCTCTTGGCTGCAATGGCTTGGGAAGTTACTGCTCATGTGTCGTGCAAGAAGACCTTCCTAAATCAACACGGCATAATCTTCTCAGTCTCTGGAGAAACTTGGGCCTCGGGAGCCATTTTCTTCCTTGATCTTTATGAGTGGCGCCTAATTTTGTCCCGTATGCTTCTGACCAGTTTTGGGGTCCTGCCTGTTCCTGAACGTTTTTATCTGTTTTTATCTTTTGTGATGTTAGTCTCATTGTATTTTGATCTGTATGCTGTTAGTTTTGAGTGAGCTCCTCGTCAATTTTGAAGCACATTTCTATTTTCTTAAAGTTCTACTAATAATTAATTTTCAACTGCAGGAATATTTTCAATTTTAGAGCCAAAATTTATTTTAAAATGCACGTGAACTTGTATTTACTGATACAATCGGTATATTCCATATTTAGAAGAAAAAATTCATTCATCCGTGAGGAAGCTCAAATTCGTTTCACAGGAAATGAATCTCACCCTGTATGTATTTCGCCATTGTTTTTGCTATCAACTTGACACTAATATTAAATCTATGGGTACTATAGCGCTCCCAGAGAAAAGGTGAGGTCACGAGGGGAAGATTGGGCAGGCCTCATTTTTAGTGAAATGGAATAGGGTTTTTGTTTGGAAATGGAATAGTGCTCGCAGTGGTATAGTGGTTAAGGGATCGGCCTTGTGTGTTGGAGACGAGGGTTCGTATCCCGGCACTGGCGCGGCGATTTTCCCCGTTGGGTATAAGGGAGAGCTCAAGCACAATACCCCACTCAAACCAGGTGTCGGAAATGGGTACCGGCTTCTCTGGGGAACCGTCATGGTGTCCTATATATAGTGTTAGTTATAAGACATTTGAAAAACCAATGCTTAAGATCATATGTATCAGGCTTGATTGGAAATAAAGCATCCTAAGATGCCGATGTTTGTTTTTGTTTTGTTAAGGCCTTTCTTTTTCGGTTCTCTGCTGTCCTTTTTTACAGTAGCTCTGACTTTCTTCTTCAACTTTCATCTTCTTTTATAAGCTTCTTCCTTTACTAAAATTTTTTAGATGCTGGGAGTTTAATATGAACACTCATGTCGTGCATAAATTCCCCGTTCCCCAATTCTCCTTATCAAATGTTTCCTTCTTTTATTCTTCTCTTTGGGACATCTTTCAAATGGTTAGGGAGGCTTAAACTGACACATCTATTCATAACCGTTCCATGATGCCCTCTCTCCTTCCCCTCTTTGGAACACCTTTATTGTGATACGGGAGGCTCAAACTAACTCAAAATCTAATCTTGCGCTGCTTATGCCGGTCGTGGAGACGATTTATCACGCTGTACTTGTGCCCTGATGGCGGTAGTGGAGGTCTCGAATAATTTTTGTTCATGAAAGTAACCTTCACTGAGGTCGAAGTGAAAAGTTAATTTTCTTTTAAATATGTACCTAGAATGATGAAATTTAAATCCTTCTCAAGCATCGAGTTGTTGGTCACTTGCTGATAAAAATACTTAATATTAATCCGTGTGTACCAGGTCGTAGATTGCTCTCGAAATATTAATTTTATGTTGTGCACTACGAGATAGCACGGAAACTTCAGTTGCTTACATTCGCATTTTACCTTACCGAAAGCAATGCTCCTGAACACGTAAAAATTCACATCTATATGCCTGAAATATCTAGTGTTAAACATTTAGCCGATGCAATGTAGAAATAACAACCTTTGCTCTAAGAGTACAACCGGCACTTCGTGCTTGGATGAAAGCATCGTCAGGCACTCAACAGTGTATGACGTATACGTGTGACATCACTCTCTGTTAACTGGACAGATTCGACTTATCTCGTTCCTGCAATGTTCGTGCGTACTTGCTCGAGGTAAAGATGATCAATTTGAGCCTCTATGTAATCTTGAGACAAACCTCGGCTGCAAGTTTAGAAATGAAAAATTACAAGCTCAAAATAAGCGTTTTTAGATGTGGTAATCTTGTTGCTACTAACTTCAAATGATTTGGAAACTCAAAAGCTTGCTTGCATGAAACTGAAATTTCCTAAAGGGGAAAAGTTATCGGAAAAATTGACATGCTTAACGACGTGACCTGATGTTGTGTTACGTAGTGCGAGCGATCGAGCAATTAAGCGGGCCGATTTGCGTTTGAAAAAGACTTAGCCCCCATCTGATCCTAAGGAGGCATAGGATAGGCAATACGTTCAGGTTAATTAGATTTGTCTATCCCTTTGTTATTGGGACTGACGCCCCTAGTGGAGATACAGTTAGGTGACCTCAGCTGTAAATAGGCCTTTGGAACTTCTCTCTTAGCTTTCATGCATACTTCGCTTCCTTTCATCCTCTTCCTTTTTAACTATGTTTTATGTGTAGGGTATCCATTGTGGGAACACACATTGCGCTTGATTTTCTCTTTTTCTACAGTAGATACTAACTGGTTCCTTGTCTTCCCTCTCTTGAGATCGCCTTTGTTGTAGTTAGGGAGTTTTTAACTAATATAACCATAGTGATAGCATCATAGCACTCCTTTGGAGATGAGCAACAAGCCCCAATCATCTAACAAGTAAGCTGTTGGTGTTCGTTATCAGCAGTATAACTACGATACTTGACGTTCTCCTGATTGAAGTACCTGACTGTACTATACTGGATCATCTACTGTTATGGGTGTGTTTCTCAGTCCTCGTCTCTCTTCTTTCCTTTTGTTGACAGTGGGGCCGGCACCCTAAACTACATTTACCGAAATATTGCACGCGCGTGTTCGTTCACGTCTTCATTGATATTTCACCTTTTCTATTTGACCGCCCTGCTTCTTGTTGACGGCTGTAGGAGGCTGTGCAAGCCTTTAGTTTGAGATTTTGTGCCCTGGGTTTCTTTAAAATCAAGTTGACTGTTGCAGTTACATTAATTGAGTGAAACTGCTGCACAGCACCAATGCTATGACATTAAAAGGATGAAAAAATGTAAGCAATGTTCATGGCGATAAATAAAAGTGGACCAGTATAGAACAAAATCATTAATCGCCTAATTACAGTTACGAGCAAGTACAGCACCTTAAATGTCCTCGACGGCCGGAGCGACTTGGTTGCTTCAGTTCTATAATTGCTATCATAGCTATTCTGATTCCTCATATTTCAAACCATTTTATTGAAAAAATTAAGATTCCATGTGAAATACCTAGAGTAACTCCGCAGCGAAGTTCCACATTCTATACCTCATGCACTTGAAGAGCAGTAGTTTCTTACACCATTTAAACACTTATAAGAATGCAATTTATAGTTTGTTCTTTCAATGTTACCATCATACATTCGTCAGTGAGGCTGCCAGTGTGTGTTGCTGTATCGAAAGACTTGGACGAGATAAGATTTTCCTGAAATTTAACCTTTTCCCAATGCCAGTGAGTGGCTTTGGACGCTGGAAGACTGTAAATGTATGCGTTCCTTAATTAGGCAGTAAATGAATTTATGTGGTGTAGAAACTGCGAGCTAAAGGCAACAGGCTGAAACCTGCGGGCTGAAAGCTGCGGGCTGAAAGCTGCGGGCTGAAAGCTGCGGGCTGAAAGCTGCGGGCTGAAAGCTGCGGGCTGAAAGCTGCGGGCTGAAAGCTGCGGGCTGAAAGCTGCGGGCTGAAAGCTGCGGGCTAAAAGCTGCTGGCTGGAAACTGCGGGTTAAAAGCTGCGTGCTGGAAACTGCATGGTCACGATAAGGAGGTCGGAGAGCGAATCTTCTTTCTGTACCTGACCAATAATTTGTGCCTCGTCATGGTGCTCAAGGTGCAACAGCGCAGGCATTACCATAATGGCCTTTTATTATTTAGAGCACAATAGGCGCTCTCTGATTTTTGGGATGTCTGAATTGTGGAGCGTTCTGGTGCACTTCAGACGGCGGTGTGGCTGAGTGGTCCTGTGTGCCGCTGGTGGGCCAGTGACTTGTGAGCTTCTTTGTCCGATTGACGGTCAGATTGCTTACCATTACCCAGTACTAAGCCATTGTATTTGTAGAACAAGTATACGTCTATTTTTTCTCTTTTTTTCAAATTTAAAAGAATAACAGACAGTTACGTCGTTAGGGACGAAGTTCCTTACTGTTGCTCAATAATAAACTGTCGTGTATGTAGGACAAGTAGACTTTTATTTATTCTGATTTTTCGTATTTGTAAGGCAGACAGACAGTTGCGTCGTTCGGGACGGAGAACATTCAATTTGCTCACTGATTTTTTTAGCTCTTGTGTGTGTTGTATTCACAGTTTGGCGGCTTTTGACGGCTTCTCAGCATTTTCAATTCACACATGTGCGTAGTTCCTCCAGCAATTCTCTCGACATTCTACACGCTGCAAAGTCCGTTCCCGCTGCAACGTGCAAACCTTCTTCAGACCCGACTCGCCAGACCGCGTATCTCACCTCTCAGGCAGCGAGAGTCTCTCACGCAGCCATTGGAGCGTGCAAGCCTTGTGCCGTTGTTGTGGGGACCATCGAGTGGTGGGCTGTCGGCCTCTGGCTGCCCTCCTTCCCTCGTGTCGGGCACATGCATTTCGTTGGGATTTTCTCCTGCATTTGAAATGTAGATATATGTCGCGACCGCCAGCTGTGTTGTATTGTGCCTGTACTGCCAGCAGTGCCGTGTTGTACCAGCACCGCCAGCTGTGTTGTATTGTGCCAGCAGTGCCGTGTTATGCCAGCACCGGTAGTGCCACGTTGCGCCATTACCTCCAGCTGTACAGTGTTGTGCCAGTACCGCCAGCAGTTCCGTCAGAACGAGAGTGTACATAAGTAGCGTGACCTGGTCCCGCGATATACGTAGATGGCGTGACCACAAGCATCATGGCTATACAGAACGCTCGATATCAAGTGAAGGTGGAGGTCTACTTGCCCACGTCTGATCCATGCGAGCATACGTGTGCGTAGCTGGTGAGTGTTGCGTACTCTCTTTCAAGTGCACCTGGTAATCGAGCTGAAGTGTCTGCCCAAAGAACCCTAATCTCCTCCTGTTTCCGTCTTGGATACAGTCGAACTCCGGTGAATTGAAAATAGTAGCTGAAAGCTTTGAAAGCAAAGGAGTGGTTGTTTCAATGAAAGTGAAACGCCTGGTGATAGTACGTGAAAGATTGTCGCGAAATTATGCTTTAAGGTTAAATTTCGTTCCTCTTTTAATACAGGCAGCATGAAGGTTTCAATAAGACATTCAGCTTATACTGTTTTTAGTATCATATAGTTGTAAGAGGGACAAAATACTGCAATTTCTTGGGTAAAATTTCAGAGAGAAAATTTACCTCAAATTTAATTTGTGATTTCCTGAGTTTTGTCGATACTTCGTGTTTGTCCTTTGTGGAGTGTAATTTCTGTGCACTTTCATGACCGTGTTAAGATGTTCAAGATGTTCAACGTGTTCCACTTCTTTCGCCAGCTTATAACCATTCTTCTCATAACAAGTCTTTGCGCACACAGTTTGAATTCGTGCATTCGTGTTTTTTCTTTAAAGTTCATCACAAGGTCCCCTCAGTATTAGAAATATTTCGTGTTTGCCTTCGTGCAACATTTGTTATTCTCGTTTCCTGGTGTCCTTGTAACTCTGTGAGTGTGTAGACTGGCGCACTCTTACAAGCGGACAAAACTCCTCAGTTGTAGGATGTAATAGCCTCAACGTTCTCATTCGAATTTTTCGATAATTTATACAGTTTTCTCATTAAACATGTATCCACTAATTTTTGGTATACGTGATACCATATCGTATCATGGTTGTAACGCTGCGCTATAAGATAAAGGCTGAAAATATTGATGGGAGCTAAACTGTTATACGGTACCATAGATGAAAATTATGAATAGTTCTTGAAATTACAGGATGCATTTTTCGTGGACACCTGGAATGAAAGCTCTAATGCGTATCATGTATACATGACTAAAATTCACGTCCAGTTTACATGCTGATCGTTTTGGCCATAATCTAATTTCAGCAAGTAGAGAGCCATAGGCTAATGGATATAATATTCTGAATAAGCGCATTAGAAGTTCAATGCAGTTAAAAATCGTGTACGAAGCTGTGTTCTGATCTAACGCTTTCGTGTAGTCAACATTTGAAGGATGTAGGAGAAGCCTTTCTTTCTGTAATCTGCTTCAAATGTTACTGCACTTATGGACAGCGTCCCCCATAGGAATCCAGAATTCTGAGAATTTTTGAGAAATAAAGATTATTGCTGCTATAGGAAGTGTATGAGGTCAGTTACATCCTGTGTAAAAATGAGACTCGTACGTTCACTCGTTCGCCCGCTACGGGGGTTTGAAGAATGGGGGGGAGGGGAGGGGGAAGTGGTATTTTATCATGTTACACCTCCCCCTTGGCTGTTTCTTCATGCCGCGACGTTGCTATGCCATTTCCTATGTCTCTGTATTACTCCATAATGATTTCATAGGTCTAACTTGAACCAAAATTTTTTAAAAATTTTTAATTAAAATTGTTTATGTTTCTTTGTTTTGCTTATAATGTAAACAATGTAAACAATGGACTTAGGGGTTTTCAAAATGCATCTCCTCTTACAGTTTTCAAGCTACAGTAATGATTTTGATATTGTTGGATGCGTAAAACCGAGGGCTTTTCAATGAGTCCAAATTTATCTCACCATTACCGTTTTTTCAAAAGTTATGACGTCATAAATCCTCATTTTTCGAAAAAAAAAAATAAAATTGTTTTTTTTCAATTTTTTTTCATTAAAACTGGAAATTTGGGAAACGGCTGAGGACTCAATGGAATGTACACGTCTTTCCGCATTCAATGATACCAAAATCATCCCTTTTACTCGAAAACTGTCAGAGGAGATGCATTTTGAAAACCCCCCCCCCAAAATCTCGTTTTCTATGAATATTTCGTTTTCTATGGGGAAAATCGCATTTTTTCCCTCACAACAAATGAATCCCAATTGCATTTCCTATCAGTACACTAAATTTCATTGCTCTAAGTTCAATAATGAAAAAAAAGGTCCGTATGGGGGACGCTGTCCTTAAAGGAAGGAAAATTCTATAGTTGAGTAATTTTATTCGTTTCTCAATGTCACGCATATTTTCAATTTTGTACTTTAAATGCGATGCTTGGGAGGAGGAGTGTGGTTGAAAAAGTTCTCCATCACGTAAATAAATCACATGCTACAGATCCTTTAGAGCTTTCGTTCCTGTAATGATGCCGAAATATATTATTTACAAACATTCAACATAAGAATAAAGCATCTGTTGAGATATGCTCACTTTCCTCTTACCTTGCACCGTAGTGACAAGGATGATTTTGGTGTCAGGCATCGGTCGTCCTTGCACTGCGGTGCGCTGCATTTAGCGAGGCCTAACTGCTGCAGGAAGCAGGTCGTTAGCGCTCTACACGGACGCCGACTTGGCATGTTGCGATCTGCTGTCATGGATACCGATCCACGCGGGGAAGGTTTCTACTGTAAGTTCAGAGACCTTTTCCGTGTGCATCGGTAAAGGTTTCTGCGATTTTTAAGAGCGATTTTTCCAGATTTTTTACTTCAATGTAGAAGTTTTTCGATAACTTACATCGAGGTATTCTCAGGATAAATATCGTGGAAGGAAATAGTAATTTCTAACATTTTGATTGACTTAGAAGAAATTTAATTTATGTTGTTAGTTTTGAGCTTCGCATCGCCGCTCAAAGCTAAATGGCCGTTTGATAACTTCTCAGCATCTTTAATTCACACATGTACGTAGTTACTCAACTATTTGTTTCTCGGTCGGCATCCGTTGTCTCCAATTAGAAGTAGTGTCGCAACATCCCGGACACTCATGCAGCTGCAAGTCGGACTTGCAATTTTACTTATACTGTATGTTTACATCTCTCTGAGCAACAGATTCTCGTTGAACATCAATGTTCGTAATTGCGTTTCTTTTGCCATACTCCACTAAAGATGCTAGCCGAATGATTGGAACATCAGCACTTGTAATTTGGATCATGTCACATGTGCATCTAGTATGTACATCTGATCGCGATCTTTTCTGCAGATTTATGCTTCTTCTCTTTGAGCAATGGTTGAGGTCAAAAGCGTCATAGTACATTCGTGTCAAATATCAATCAAGGTGAAGGTCAATGGTGCGGCATCGAACGCTTTGCTTCTGTTCGGCGTTTTAAAAACAATCTCAATACTGCCATATTTTGAACAATGTTTAGGTGCATCAACCTTCAAACTGTAGAATGTTGAACCATGCTTCAGAAGACACGGACGTGTTTCTTAGGTTTTGAAAATATCTTCTTTTTTGTTCATATGGTGATGCGACAAATTAAGACACTATTATTGTTCGTTTATAACGCTCTTCTCGCCGTATTTTGCTCATGAAGGCACATTTATAGGGTCTGTGCTGAAAAATTGAATAGAGTACGTAGCCTTGCAGTTCACCGTAACACGGCTACGACTAAGAACGGTATCCCATCAGACGTACTTTTTTCATGCCATGTATCGATAGCATCTTCGTTTGAACATTTGTTGGAGTATTCTGTTAGATTTTGTTCCTTGTACGTCCTTTCAGTTTGCCCGCTTATTCTGTTTTTTTTTGTGTCCTATGTCATGTCTTCTTCATTCAATCCAGTCTCAGCTTCACATAATGTATTCAAAACAACGGAAATCGTTTCATAAATAAAATAATTTTTTCCCCTAAAATTTACGAGTGCGTTGTTTCTTGCTGAATTCCCTCGGAATTTTCGCTCAATTTATTTCGTATGCAGAGTATATCAAGTGTCGTGAGTATGTGTAGTAATTTTATTCAAGGGCCTTAATTTGAACAATGTCCACACTCGTCTTGAATATTATATCCTAGTAAATTTTCCTTTCTCATTGTTAGCAAGAAATCTTTATCATTCCCCTCAGGAGGATACAACTATATGTATCTATAGGAATTAGCGCTCCCAGGGGAAAATGTGAAGGCCCGAGCAGAGAGTTAGGTAGGCCTTCTATTTGTTGAAGTAAAATGTTTTTTTGTTATGTTAAGGACCACCTTTTTTCGGTTCACTACTGTCCTGTTTCTCAGCACCTCTATCTTCTTCACCTTTTATCTTATTTCATGAACTTCTTTCTCAACTTACTGTTTCTACGTCCCTTCTGCATAGATTCCTCATTCTCTTATCTCCATACTAAATGGTGCCTTCCTTCTTACTCTATTCGAGACGCTCTTTTTTGTGGAGGTTAGGGAGGCTTAAACTAACTTATAATCTAATCTATAATCTAATCTTTATCATTTCCATGAGAAAATTAATTTGAAATTAACGATTCTCTATTAATTCGATCCCAAGTTTTCTAAATATTCGTTGAGATAAGAAAGTTTGACACAAAAGATGAATTACCACTTAAGTTTATTATGAAGAGCTCACTTCGTTCGATACATGGTGTCAAAAGAGGAAGGAGCAACTGGAAAGAAAGGGAAACAGCCACAATGCTCATTTTCGATTAAAGAATTTCCAGACCTGTAGATCCTAGATCCCTGAATCTCATTTAATGAATTGATGTTGCTTTTAATCAAGTTTGAGGCCAGACGGCGTTAGAAAGATTTTCTTTCTAGAGAGAAGATACTCAGTGAAGGTGACATCTTGAACTAGTGGTTTCTCAGGGATAAACTTATAAATACCGCGGTCAATCAAGCGTGAAGTGTGCGTCAGAGTGATGACATTCTCGTAAAGGAAATCTTAACGCCTCCTACTAGTAGAGAGTTTGAATCTCAATCCTTATCGGAGGCCTCGTCTCCTACTCACAGCTCTCAGATGCTAGTTAAAAAACAAAAGCATAGAATCTAACTGATATTATCATGATCCTGCGAGATGACATCAATGCTCAAAAATAAACGTTCGCTTGAATCTAATTCCAATTTATGTCCCACATATTGACAAATTCGTGCTGCTTCGATGCTCAACTTTTATCTTGCTAGGAGGTGGATTAATTTAAGGGTCAAAATATGAAGAACTAGAGGCCAACTTAAGAAGAAAAGAAGACGTCTCGGTCTTTCCCACGAGTTTGCAAAGGGGAATGAGGGTAGGTGCGTCATCCCAGGAGTTTTCTTCGCTGAATATGAGCGTCTCTTTTGATGGAAATTGTTCGTGTTATGCTTTGACTGTTGATTTATTATTTTGTTAAATGTTTTGTAGTTTGGCTCTTTCAGGGATCTGTTCATCTATTATAACATCTGTTGGATCTATTAAAATTAGTGCTCCCACTAAAAATGTGAAGTCTCCAGCTGAAAGTTCGGGAGTTCTTCCTGTTATTGAACTAGAATAGGTTTTTCGTATTGTTATTTATGCCTTATGCGTAGATTCCGCGTTTGCTTAACTCTATACTAAATGGTGCTTTCATCCTTTCTCTCCCTGGAACATCTTTGTTGTTGCTAGAAGCTCAAACTAACTTATGATCTAATCTAAGTCTAATCTTATCGTTGGGCAGCCATATAGTCTGTCAACTTTCGCACCCACATTTGACGTTCGCTCAACTATTTTTTTAATTAGCCTTCGCTGTCTTCTTGTAATATTTTCTCACATTGTGCCGACGGGCATAACTTATTCGTCTCCGTGTGTGTCGGTCTGCTGAGCTTGCTATCTTGGTAACTACATGTATCGGTCTACCTTGGTTACCACCCAACATTGCGCATCGGCCGTCTCAATATGTTGACGACGTATTGGGACGTAGTGTACAACTTGGTAAATTGCTCATTTACACACCGGCATAAATGAATGTCATTTCAATTATTTCACTATCTTTTTCAAAATTGATTTTAGCATTCACGGCAAAACATTATCTAGCAATTATATTTTTCACACTTTTTAGAAAGTATAAGAATGGAGGTGCGCAGTACAGGTGCTACAGTTTTTCAATTCTGCGACTCTTAACCTAACAGAACGAACCGTAGTAACGGCACAAACGTAGTCAACGTATCGAACGTCAACCAACGAACATATTAGTTCGTTGGTCTACTATGCATGTCGCGCTGTTATATCTGTCGCAGTGTTGTGTTTCTCAGCCTAGTGCGCAAGTGGCCCCACAGTCTAGACACGTTCTTCCCCCACGCTCACAAAGCAGTGCCACAGAACACTTATATAAGTATATGGTCTGTGTCGGTGTCTTCTGTAGGCGGGCCACGAGCGCCTTTTGTAGGCAGGACCGGCGGGTGTCTTGTCGCTTCGCTGGTGTTGTGCCTGCGATTCTTCGTTGTAGAACTTGTTGTTGCCAGCACGATGTCAAAAGACGCACAGTTTCATTTCTGTATTTGTTGTGTTCAGTTTTTTATCCAAACGACGAAGATTACTCAGTGAACTTACGGAAACGAGTGGATACAATTTTGATTTAATTTCTTCTTCGAAACATTTCTCCTGTCTTCGTTTACGCTACAATGTGAGCAGTGTGTCTGGCGTGTCGTGAGGCTCGTACGGCTCGGCTCGCCTTTGACTTTGAACCAAGTGCAGACAAAAAGAAGCCGCCAAAAAGTCGTCGAGGTGATCAGTCGGCCGCCCGGATGCGAAATTCTCGCAGTAAAGATGTTACGAGCTCCTATTGAATTAATTAGCTCCCAACAAAAGAGTTCAGAGAGGCTAGACACCTTCATGTGGAGACAAATTAGAGGATGTATTAATTAATACGTTTCAATTACACACTAACTGGTTTGCTGCGATCAAGTCAAACTCAGTATTTGTGTACGAATAGGGTAACTGATAGCTGTAACCTTCTGGAAGGCTTTCAACGTATCAGTACGTTTGCTAGGAGTTACAGTGAAAGCTGATTCTCTCGAAAGGGAACTGTGTGTAAAGAATAATGCGCTCTTAGTTGCGTCGCGATGACGCTGTTGTCGGCGAGTGATTTCGTCGCTCGGAACGGGGGAGATTGTCACCTCGTTTGACAATTTTGAATATTCTAAGCGACCACATACACCCATCAATGCACTGATTTTCCTGATAGTTCCGGTATTTTTCAGGACGACACCCATCAATGCACTTATTTTCCTGATAGTTCTGGTATTTTTAAGACGACAACGTCCGCATGCACACGTTTCGTGCATCGCAAAATTGGTTCAGGGATCATTTTCTCCTCAGCGCTGCTCTGCAGTGCGTTCCCCCCGCTGTCTCTCCTTGATACTTTCGCGTAGAGGCGCCGGCCGCGGCTCCTTTTGTTCCTCACATTCCATAAACCGTTGACCTGCACACACCTCTCAGGGGGACGCAACTATTCTGTCCATGGAAATCATTGATCTTAAGGGAAAGATGTGAAGTTTCCAAGTTCTGTGTTACGGTACGCATTTTGTTAAAACAGAATAGGTTTTTGTTTAGTTTGTACGGATTTATTTTCGGTTCTTCTCAGCGCATGCTACTTTTTTCATGGTGTGCTACTTTTGTTCTTCAACTCCTACCTTTCATAAACTACGTCCCGACTTGCTGTTTCTCTGCGCAGGGGATCTAGTGTGGGCACACACCTTGTGCTTAGATTTCCCGTTCCTTTACTTGCATACTAAATGGTGCCTGCCTCCTTCCTCTCTTTAAACACCTGTTTTGGGGCTAAGGAAGCTGAAACTAACTTATAATATCATGTCGGCATAAATTTTTAATGATTTCACAAACAATCCAAGCGAATATTTACCCAATGTACGAGCACACGTTCAGAGAGGTCTTTCTAACGAAGAAGAACGAGGCGTTGAGGCCCGCAGATCCCTCGCTTGTTGGTCCCATAAATTTTTCATTGGGTTTAATCGGGAGACTGTGGAGGCCATTCGGAGTGAGAAAATGATCCCTCGTGATCCCGGGATCAATCTTTAGCTGCATGAGACTTGTGGATGCGAACGTTGTCGTTTAAAATATACCGGAACCATGAAAAATAAGTGTATTGACAGGTGTATGTGGTCAACTAGAATGTTCGAATAATCCTGAGATTTCATGTTGTTGCTGCACAACGGTATTCAACACGTTTTCTGCGATATGTTAAACTAAAGTTCAATATTCATTTCAAATTTTGAAGGCAATTCTAGGATGCAATTTTGAAAATAGCGAATATTGACTGGATCGTGCCTTCAGTAAGCTTTCATTAAGTATTTATTATGATTGAGTTAGTAACTGCAGCTTGTTCAGCAGCATTATGAAAATCCCCTCTGTGACCACCACCAGTAGGTCCGGTCCCTTTGCAGGAAACGTGATAACCTAATTTCGGCCATGTGAAGCACCCCCAGATCTTAACCCTGCCTCCAGCGTCGGAACGATGCGTGAAGGGTACAAAGCTTCTTGAGCTTCCCGTTTCAAAATAATTGTCTCCTCTCTGGATCAAAGTGAACCTCGCTTTATCTGAACATAGGACGTGTTTCTGTTACTCAACTGGATGATTTTTGGTCGTTTGTAAATTGGTGCCGTTTTGTTCGATTGACATCAGAGGCCAATGGTGTTCTGGTGGCGTCGTCACTCCTTAATATATTTCCTTCAGCTCTTGGCGCATGATGAAAGCAGAAATCGTCTCAAGAACATCGTTGAATTTGCTAGTAAACTGCTGGACACTTTTCCGCCGGTTTTCTTCTATCAATCGCTTCAGAGAAAGCCTGTTTAAAGCACAGTTAGAAGCCTAGGGGCATCATTTGAAACACTTCTCTAGCGGTTTTCCCCGCTCGGTCATCACTTGTAATCTATCTTTTGTCAATGAAAGAGATTTCTTTTGAACAGCTTTTTTCCAGCGGGATTATTTACGCTTGCTTTCGCGGAGACACCAGGTGCAATACTGATTACCAGTGACACTGAACGCGACTACTGTTACCAATTTACTAATTTATTTCAAGTTTGTCTTGAATAAACCTGCAAAAATAGTTTAAATTATGTTTACACTTCACTAGGGCTGGACAAACTTCTCGGCCAGACAGTGTATTATCTTATGAATATTTTCCATCGTCTGTTTGATGATAGGACTGGTTGAGCTTCTTGCGAGTGTACGTTGCTCATTGTTATTGCAGTGGGACGCTCAAGTTTGGAGATACTGATGGATGTACACCAGTAGATGTGACTGTGTCACTTCCACATAACTATCTTGCCAGCCTCTGCAAAATTTTGGCCGCCTCCGTCGAATTTAGTCAAGAGGTTCGTCAATCATCTTCAGAACAAATGACATGCCCTTCTCTCCTGTGTAAAAATTGGTCAATGGAGGCATCTGACTGGCTAGATGGCCGGCGGCGTAGCAAAAACCCTTTTTTGGGAATTGATGTTATTTCAATGCAGATTTTGAGGGCATCACTTTTTTCAAGGAAGCATATCGGTATCGTCTATCATCTCGGTAGTCATTTCTTAGTTTGCTTCGCAGAATCAAAATCACCGCCAAATTATTCCGTTTCAACACCCATGCACTGAGTGCATTTGTAAATATCCCGTGAATGCTGAGGGTCGCATCGGAAGGGCCATCGTGCGATCCTCTGCTGATTCTTCTTTCTGCTCGTCGTCGCAAATAAGACTTTTTTGCCCATAGGATATTGAGCCTTCATCATTTTAAGCAGGAATGCAAAACCTGTCCTTTGGGATTGAAGGCCACCAAAAAACGGATCAGAAAAGTGCTTAAAAATGAAGTCCAAGTCATTAACGCTCCGGTTTTTTATCCCCGTCCTTGATTTTCGACCTCCATAGTTGAGGTCATTGGCGCATGCGAAGTCTTTTGGAATGAACTTCCTGCTACCTGGGATTCCCAGTACTGTTTTTTTGTCCATTTTTTTTTTCGTTTCTTTTATGCAATGGTCTTCAATGCAGTAATCATGAGTCAAAAATGTCTGGCTGCGCACTGGTATGTGATGAATCAATATTCTGTCACTGGGGTTAAATTCCCCACATACGACGAATTATAATTACCATAGTTCATAGATGAAATTTTCGCATCGCTGAGGTATACATACGGTGTCACTTGCGGACTTGCACTGGACAACTTGGGAGTCAAAATTAATTTTAATAAATCTATTGAATACACTTTCATTATCAGATACACAGTAACTTGACTGACTATGATGAGTTTCAGAGGAAAAGTCTGTTTCAGCCAATGTGCGCCCACTACAGAGTTAATGAAACAACACCCGCGTCATGAAATTTACCCCAGCAGATTACTGCGTAGATCTCACGCGCACTGATAGCGAGTGAATTTGGTTTAGAGTTCTATTAAAGTTTCTATGCATTTCGGAGCGGTCGTAAAGTATATCGTTTTTTAATCGATTGCGAAGGATAATACGGTCAGATTTTTACCTTGGACACAAATTTTGTACCTTGAAATATACTGTATGTATTTACTCTAGGGCAACCTATGTTGCAACACGTACCTGTGGACTACACGTATGCCATTTCCTTGTAGTGCTAACCAATCTTTTGAAGAAAGACTATCCAATGCGATCTCCTATACTCCTGCGTTGACCACCAAACTTCCTACCCTTAAATCATCTTCATAAGCCATATCGTTGTCTTAACCCTGATGGTAAGGAGGTTTGCACAACTCGCACCTTCAATGAGCAGCACTGTCTATTCAATCTAATCGTTCACAGCATGTGTTCGCCTACTATCTGGTTGGTACCTGCCCACCACGCAGGCTTACACTGCCGAGGTTCTGTACCCCACACACGCGTGAAGGGCGCGGTGATGTAGGGCACAACCGCTCAACCTTATCTGGTGACGCAGGTGTGCGCTTCTATAGCGCATGCTCAGCAGGTCTCGTTACTGACGAGGTAGTGCAGGCGTAGTTCAGTCGCTAAGTGTTATTTGCCTGCTGATAATGTCGATTTTTGGTCAGTTGGTCGAGTGTGGTCGAAAAGAGGTACTTATTTTGCTCAATTAGTGACGTGTTGTAAACTTAGCAAATGTTGCGCTCTCGTATGACAACTAGTCGCTAGATGCTCGGCAGGTAATGTGGTGGGCGCTGTGCCAAGTGTGGCAAATCGGGGGGAATATTTAATGTAAATGTTTACGAGTGTATGCATGGCTCATTATTATTATTACTAGTGTACATGGTCCGTCAAAAATGACGGAATTCAATATTTACCTTGAAAAAAATTTCCAGATGCGAATGATAAACAAATATATCCATCCTAATAGTACCTGCTATGAAAATATTCTTGTACTTGTGCACTGGTGAAACTCGTATCTTAGATACGGTCATTACACATCCTTTTGAGCGTAACGGAGAGACGGAAGAAGCGGATACCAGACAAATATATTACAGACAAACAAACACACCAAGGGTATTATTAGGTAAGATTTTTGCTGATTGTTACAAATATATGCTTGTTTTATTTTAATCGTGGTATGATTCGAGCGTGTAAATCCGTGGCTCATTTCCACTGATAAATGTAGCAGCGGATAAATGAAGCACCATTTTCTACACAGGGACGGGAAATCACATGTCAATGCCAAGTAATTTTTCGTATTTCATAAAAAATTAGGAAAAATTTGAAAACCGTCAAGTTTGCTTTTAAGCATGTATTTGCATTCAAGTTTTTTCGATTTTCAATGAAATTGAAAAATTGAACTTTATTCGTCTTGTTTTAGATTACATTTTTAAAGTGTCTACAATTGTTCAAGTTTGCCGGTGGGAGTCAAAGCACGCACAGCCATTTCGCAATAATCGCTGTGTCCGAAGTCTTTGTGCTGTATTGTTAGCTCTAAGCAATTATGGGCTTATCGAATACATTTGTCCTTTTTCAGGACGATGCAAGTATGTCAGTGACTTGTTTTAATGTCGTGACTTGCATGATGGCGTGATTAAAACAAGCGGGACTCCAATAAAAAGGAGAACGTGTGTCCCTCCTTCCCTCTCTCCAGCCATGCTGCTGCAGCTCGTTAGCGACCATGATATTCTCAAAAATTACCGCTCTCAAGAGTAGCAGGACACTGCGCAATACTTGAATTAAAAGCTCTTTGTTGGGTTAGGGAAGCTCTTTAGTCCTTGACGACGTGCAGTGTCAACACGGCTCTGTCACGTCCCTCTATTTTGCTCGTCTCATTGTGAAAAGAAACAAATGCAGATTGTCTTGTACTTTATCTTTGTGGTTGTCTGCTGTGTCAACTGTGCTACAGATCCAAGGTCACTCTTCTCATTTTTCTGGCAGCCTCATCTGATGGCCACATTACCTTGTTTGCCTTCGTTGCGGGGGACGAGTGATGGTTATTGATGAGTTACGTCTCGATGTCTTCTTCAAATCCTTCCATACTTTGCGAAGCTCAACTTCAAGAACGGAATGAGGAATGATTTTAAATTCACGTTTCGCAAAATGTACACGTATGCATCCAAAATTTTTGTTCATTTTATCGTTTTTACCTGTCAAAGCAATGAAGTACCTTAGCTTTGCATCGTGCTTTGAAGAATAAATTGAGGCGGTTGATCGACCTAATTTTCAGTGAAAGCGCAACTGCGTTAGAAAGTCTGTCAATACATCAACTTACCGCTGCGCTCGGGCCTTTTAGTTGGTACTCATTTTGTCCGAGCCATGCTAAAGCGTGCAAAATACTTTCGACGACAAAAGATGTAACTCCCTTACGTATCCATGCTACCACGGTTCTTAGCTTCTACTTTCATCTCAAAGGTATGCAAATAAATTTTGTTGGGTTTGATTGCAAGAATCTTTTGAGGATGCGACTTTCAGATGAGGTTGGCCTCTCACGGGAATGCAACAATTGCATGTTTGGAAATTAGAGCTCTCAGGAGGATGGTATGAGATCCCGAGTTGAAGGTTAGGTAGGCCTTCCTTTTGTTGGGATTATTTTCTTCTTCAACTTTTATCTTGTTTGAAAAACCTTTTCTATAGTGCTGTTTCAATGCACAGGGTAAGGGGACACACCTTGAGTATAAGATACCCCGTTCTCTTAGTTTTCTACTAAATAGTGCCTTCTCTTTCTCTTACAAACGCTTTTATTGTGGTTAGGAAGGCACTAACTTAAATTTAATCGCTGTGAGTAGGTTCTTGTTTTTCATTTTTTTTACTCCAACTCTGGCACGATTGCTTCGTCTGTCTTGAAATAATTCGGTGATAGGCTATTTTTGGTGCCAAGGGAAGTCTGAGACTCGCTGTGGAAAAGTTTCAACAATGATAGCAAATTTATGTTTAGTGCTCTGTAAACGTGCATTTACGGACGAAGGGTACACGGTTTAGCATGATATCTGGTGCACCACACGCAGGTACATTTGAGTCGTTTTGAAGCTCCTGTTGCCGTGGTTGTCATGAGCTGTTGTTGCTTTGAGGTCAGCCATTCTCAACCTTTCCTCCATCATTCACCTCCTCGGCCTTATGTATTTCTCCATTTACCCCCCTACTTCCATACAAAACACACACATTTTCTTTGCATTTTCTCTCTCTCTCATTTTGCAAAATCAAATTTAATTGAATTATTTTTTAAATTATCAGGCACTTCAATTATTCACCCCCGACGATATACTTTTTTACCTCCTAGGGGTAAATTTACTCCTGGTTGAGAACCTGTGTTGTAGGGCATAATCGCCATGCCCCCGTTCCCTTCATCAGCCGAGGTGCTGCTGGTGGTGGTCTGGAGTGCAGGAGGCCCTCCTGTGCCATCATGGTTTTATTGTTCATAAACATTTGAGTGTCGTCTTTGTGTTGTTTCTTTGTGATTGAGACATTGCTCCCTTGTGTTCGAGCTTTTGCTCAAATTTCCTCGGTCAAGTTTTTAGTC
Organism: Platorchestia sp. MABIK; assembly: GCA_014220935.1. Classification (NCBI taxonomy): domain Eukaryota; kingdom Metazoa; phylum Arthropoda; class Malacostraca; order Amphipoda; family Talitridae; genus Platorchestia; species Platorchestia sp. MABIK. The sequence goes on along the minus strand of JACJUY010001209.1, from coordinate 77,723 downwards.
TCTAACGGAACAATTCAGACTGTTCAACTAACGTGTTTTGGAGCCGCACAAAGGCCTATCAAACTATTTCATGGCTGAACAAAATCGGTTCTTGCTGAGCCTTTGCAGTTGCCGGCTTTGTTCGGGTTTGCTGGCTCGTTAGTCAAATTACTGTGCGTCTTATTGACGGGCGGGCAGTGTACGCTGCAAAATCCTCGCACGTAATGCTGAGCTCTGACAACCATTTCAACCTCTCGACAAAGAGAGAGTGTCATCGCCTGATCAGTTACTGGGATGTGCGTGTGACCTGCTTTGTCCCACGTCCTGTTGCTGGGACGTGTGTGTGTGTGTGTGGCCTGCTTTGTCCCACGTCCAGTTGCTGTGACGTGTATTTAGACTGCTATGTCCCATGTCCAGCACGTGTCACCATGTCCTGCGGGCGGCCACCAGTGCCACGAGACACCATGTGCACTTGGCACAGCCAACTTCACCGCAAGTCGACTCTTGCCTTGACACCAAAGCCGCCTTGCATCGACCACGGCAAAAATCAACGCAATCTCTGCTTACAGAGCAGGGAAAATAGCAAATACGTCGCGCTGAGATCCATCGGCTTCAATGGGAGGCTGTGGACCCTGCGGCCTGCGGCTGCCGGTGTGGCGTGCTGACGGGCGTGCTGCTGTGTCCGCCACCGTGCTGACGGGCGTGCTGCTGTGTCCGCCACCGTGCTGACGGGCGTGCTGCTGTGTCCAGCACCGTGCTGACGGGCGTGCTGCTGTGTCCTGCACCGTGCTGACGGGCGTGCTGCTGTGTCCAGCACCGTGCTGACAGGCGTGCTGCTGTGTCCAGCACCGTGCTGACGGGTGTGCTGCAGACGACCCTTCACGGAATGAAGATGCTTGAGGACGTCACGAGGGTAACAGCGTCCTGACTATGCGCTTCCTGCTGGCACTGCCGCCACTGCGTCCTGCTGACACTGCCGCCGCTGCGTCCTGCTGACACTGCCGCCACTGCGTCCTGCTGACACTGCCGCCACTGCGTCCTGCTGACACTGCCGCCACTGCGTCCTGCTGACACTGCCGCCACTGCGTCCTGCTGATACTGCCGCCACTGCGTCCTGCTGATACTACCGCCGCTGCGTCCTGCTGACACTGCACCTAGTGCTTCTTGTGTAGAACACACAGCTGAATATTCTGCGTGGAGCACACAGCTGAATATTCTGCGTGGAGCACACAGCTGAATATTCTGTGTGGAGCACACAGCTGAATATTCTGTGTGGAGCACACAGCTGAATATTCTGCGTGGAGCACACAGCTGAATATTCTGCGTGGAGCACACAGCTGAATATTCTGCGTGGAGCACACAGCTGAATATTCTGCGTGGAGCACACAGCTGAATATTCTGCGTGGAGCACACAGCTGAATGTTCTGCGTGGAGCACACAGCTGAATGTTCTGCGTGGAGCACACAGCTGAATGTTCTGCGTGGAGCACACAGCTGAATGTTCTGCGTGGAGCACACAACTCAATGTTCTGCGTGGAGCACACAACTCAATGTTCTGCGTGGAGCACACAGCTGAATGTTCTACGTGGGTTGCTCAGCTGAATATTCTACGTGGGCTGCTCGCTCAGCTGAATATTCTACGTGGGCTGCTCGCTCAGCTGAATATTCTACGTGGGCTGCTCGCTCAGCTGAATATTCTACGTGGGCTGCTCGCTCAGCTGAATATTCTACGTGGGCTGCTCGCTCAGCTGAACATATCGTGTGGGAGAGTGACCGCCACAAACAACTCAACAGGCGCGCTTCCTCGACAAGAACACACAACGCTGCATCCGATGTCTTCGATGGCGCGCTTCCTCCGGCAGAGTTGATTGAGGCCAGTCAATGTAGGATGTGTTCCTACACGGGACTCTGCATGCTTAATTTCTCTCCAGATCGACTCAATTTGGCTATTTTCGTTCGAGTTTGAATTGTCGACCGTGTATGGTAATTCTCTTTTGTGTCTCTTGAACCATATTTTTGCGGTATAGACAGTTTGTTTTCAACTTGTGATATAACAAGAACTTTATTACTTGCAGTGTTACAATGGGCACAGTTAAGTATTGCTGCTTGTGGACGCAAAGTCAATCAGCGAATTCTTATCAAAACATTATTCTAAAGTACGCATGCAATGATTTTTTATCTGTTTTTAACGTATTTGCATGCTAGACTGATCAAATAGTGGGTATGAAATGTTTTAGTTCCATTTGTTTTTTCACGTTTCATTTTTGTTATATAACCCTAACACTAGTGGGACACACAGATTTGACACCTTCGCTAGCAAGTACGGTATTATAATTAGCTCGTTCTGTTAGTTACGTAGTGCAGTTGTGCTCAGCAGGACTCAGGGCTCCGAGGCAACCTATACATCTCCGATGAGAAAAGAGGACTGAGGAATTTTGTAGTTTTGCTACTCACCATTTAGTTCATAACCCCTGAAAACTTTTGTTTCATTGAAGGACGCAATTTTCTCTTCATGGATGAACGTTAATCTTTCGTCTACCGAGACTCACAGCTTAAGGAAAAGTTTTCAGGAATAAATGTTGTCAGTACCTTACAATATCAGTGAAATTGCCCTAGCGTGGGTACTTTCTGCGTGAACGGATGCTTACTTATTTTTTAAATTACAAAAATTATGCTTCTTTAAAAGTCTATGCTAAACAAAGCAAATCTTTGACACTAAACAAATGGTCGAAAAACTCGAGAAAAATATCAATAAAATTTTTGCCTAAACTTATCAGCATAATCATTGTACGTATCAAAAAACTTGCTCAAGTTAAGTAAAAAAATGTTTTAAATGTCTAACACAGACCATAAAGCTTAAACTAAGTGGAAATCAATAGTAAATGTCACGTGGAAAGCTTCTGGAATGTCTAGAAACATAGTTGCATGCATGCCATTATTTACCCTAATTCTGTCATTTAGTTCAAAATTTTCTCTACTAGGTAAATTACCTTAAAATTTTGTCAATTTCCCTAATCTGGAAGCCCGAGCCATCTTGGCTCTGAAATAGTCCTCGGGAGACAAAGGGTTAAAATAAAGGAACGACGGATGGTGTACACTAAACGAGTCACACGCAATGGGTGACGTCATTGGAGCGCGTCGCTAGATACAACTGAATAAAAAAGACAACGGACCAAATTAAAGTATTTTTAAAGGCTAAAAACCGAATCAGAAGAGCTGGTGGACACTGGAGAGGAAGTGCTTCGAATAAGAGTTGCAGGCAGGGTGAAGAATGAGGGTCGAAACCATTCTAACTGAAGGAGAGAAACACACGAAAGCAACATTTGGTATAAAGTGAAACTGGAGAAGAGGCTTATCCAAGGACAGCTGGAATTAGGGAACGAAAGTAACAAAATGTACCAAATGAGAAAAGAGAGGAATTTAATGTATGAAGAGGTAAACTGAGTTACAAAAGCAATTAGTTCAAAGTAAAAGTGCAGAGGAATATAATGTCAGGAGAATTACGTTAGAAGAGTAGGCAACTCTAGGCTACTTTCTCAGTACAACGAGAATTTAGGACTGCTGGAGCTTATTTCAAGCTCAGACGTATAGGGCAAGAATAATCGACTCTTAGTGCTGTTGTTCTACGCTGAACTTCATTTTGATTAGAGCTCTAAATCAGCATTTGTTGCAGGAATCTGTCGTGGGTGTATATATTGATAGTTGGTTCATGGCCTTTCTTTACACGTCTCTCTCGATGGCTGGCGTACCGTACAATTGACCTCGTGTACGAATGTCTTTGTCTCTTGTTCCTAACTTTTGTTTATATTTCATTTCACTGAGGGGCTAACGCCTTTTTATGCCCGCGTAGTGAGCTGTGGGTGGGCTCACACGTATAACTATTTCACTCTCAGCTCTGAAACTGACTGCTCTAGTGGATTCAAAGCGAGATAGCAGAAAATGCTGATCCACTAGTCAAGTATTTAATCGTAAGCTAAACTTTTCATTTCTTAAATTTGTTATTTTTAATTATATTGTATGCTTGGACTCGTGACAAGAAGTTATTCGTAGGAAGAAATGGGATTTTTTATCGGTGATGCGCGACCTCTCCGGAAGGGACGACAATTGTCTATTGGACTTAGCGCCCTCTTGGGAAAGATGTTAGGTCTTGAGTTGAAGGTTAGGTGAGCCTGCTTTTTGTTGTAATGGAATTGATTTTTGTTTTGTTAGAAACCGTCTTTTATTCGTTTCACTGCTGTCCCTTTTTTATTTTTTAGGGCCTATTACGTTATTTTTCTTTTTAACATATATTTTGTTTCATAAACTTTAATCTTGCTGTTTTCATGCAAAGGATAAGGTGACACCTTTTGAATAAATACCCTACGAGTATTCCCTCAATTTCGAGCTAAATATTGACTTCCACTTTTCTAACTTGGCAATACATTTGTTGTGGTTAAGCGCTTAAAATGTCTTTTCGGTGACGTTCGAAATACTTTGGAAATATTATATTAGGTCCGGAACAACATTATTTCAACTCAATATGCTATTTTGCCTGTGTGTACGGGTAGAGTAGAGACGTTATTTTTCCCCAAAACAAGTATTTACTGATTGGTCTCTCTATATTTTACTGCACGCTGTGAAGTGGGCACCTGAAGATTTAAAAATGAATTTTTTCAAGTTAAGATATAGGTTTCATACGGAGAAGTTAGATAGGAATAGGTTGGATTGAGATAGGTTAGAGTAAAATAAGTTATGGTAGAATAAGTCAGGCTGGGTTGCCCGAGTTAAAAACAACGGGAATTTTTCACATGTCAAAACACACCATTTTTGATGGCTGGGGTGCACTTGTCATAATTACGTTGCCATTAACTATAAACTTCCCAAGACTTCCCGCCTGTGACAAACATGTACACTGTGAGATACATTTACGAATCTCCGACATGTGCACGGCGACGGTCTCATCATGCACGCACGCGAGTTCACGTGCTTCCTTTCTTTACGTCCCTAACGCGCCTCCTGCAGAGAGTTCACTGATGTTTTCATGGAAAACAAACCTCTGCAATCACGCGGGTCAGGCCGCGGTCTCGGCTTTTCTAAAATGAGCGGCAAGGAAGCCTGGAGTCAAGGCTGGCGAGTGGCTGATACACATGCGGTGACCGCTGCTGTGGTCGCCAGGGCGGCCCTGAGCTGCGGGTGACTTCACAGCGCGGACAGTGAGCTCCCGCTCCTGCTCTGCCCAGTGAAGGTGGCGTCTAGGCACCACTAGGCTGTTTGCGTGCGATTAAAGGTGAATGAAACATGTGGTCCTTTATCATTGGGTGTTGAGGTCCTGATTCCTTCAACTATAGCTGAGAGTGTTGTAATTTTTACAGAGGAGTCGAGGTTAATGGAACATAAGCTGTTGTGATATCTGCAGAGTTCAGGGGAATGAAACATATTGCGCTTTTTCATGGTGTATTTAGGCATTGATTCCTACGACTAGCTGAGCGTGTGGCGATCTTTGCAGCAGAGGAGTTAGGGTGATTGAAACATGTGGCGTTTTCGTATGGTATGTTTAGGTGCTGAAATCTGCCACTAGCTGAGCGTTTTGTAATGTTTGCAGAGGTGTTAAGGTGAATGAAACATATGGCAAACATTCAAAGTTTAAGTGAGGAATAATATAGCTAGGTGTATTGTAATACTTAGCGTATTGTAATAGAGACTAAAGTAAGAAGAAAATGTGGTGATTAACCCTTATGGGCACAAAAGGTGTCACGGATGGCGGTGGGCGCTGGTTTAGCCCTGTGTAGGGGCCGCGGAACTCGATAAAAGGACAGGCCGTCTGCAATGGCTCATTGCACGCTCCCTGAAGGTTTCCTTCTATTGTGAAGATAACCTCATTGCACGCTCTCTACGGTGGCGTACGTAGATACCTGAGTTCAGCGACTAGCTGAGCTTCTTGTGGTGTTTGCTGGAAATTAGAGGCAGACAGAAATGCATCGACCAAGATGTGGTGTGAGGAGCGTGTGTAGCGTTCTTTTGGAGTCACTCTGGGAATAGCAAGTGAGTGGCTGGGAGTTGTGAGTGGCCATAGAACTGTGAGTAGCAGCTGGACGGCATGGGAGAGAGGCTGCACACACGGCAGCTTCCTGGAACCAGATGCGGCCGCTGCCTCCGGTAACCGATGAACCAATTTCCGGTGTTCAGGGTTTTTCCTTTTTTGAAACCTCTTCTAAAAAAGTAGCCTCGTCGTGCACCATGTTGCGCGGTCCCTATGTTGCGTGGTCCCTATGTTGCGTGGTCCCCATGTTGCGCGGTCCCTATGTTGCGCGGTCCCCA
>JACJUY010001209.1:30306-68917 GCA_014220935.1 Platorchestia sp. MABIK | reverse complement strand
ATGACATGGTGATCCTGATACTTCTGATGACATGGTGATCCTGATACTTCTGATGACATGGTGATCCTGATACTTACGATGACAATGAACAGAGACAAGCGAGACTTGCCTCATTTTGTTCACCTCGACAAGACCATCACCATCAAGGCAAGTTTCACACTAGCACCGGTGCTGTTCAACTAAGGGGAAATATGTGCTGTACTATGTGTACAATACTGCACCTTAACCAGCATGTATATATTGTTGCCCTTATCTGTGTACGATGCTCTGTGCTCTGACACGATATAGTGAAAGGAATTACCATCCTTTAAACAGAAATACTGAGATTGTGTCCAGCCAATTAGACGCATTTTTATTTCAGTTTTTATATTCTAGGGCACCGAGTGTACTTGAAGTTGAAATGTTACCTTCGTTAGTGAATATTACTGACCTTATTTAGAATTCAAAGAAATAATTTCGCCCCATTACAATTGACGAGAAGATTGGGTTTCTACGAGACAGTTTCCATTTATCACTAGTTGTAATTTAAATTTATCCGCTCTTTTGTTAACTTTCAATGCTAGAAGTGGACATCGTAGATGCTTGGAAAATTTGTGTCAATTCTGATTATAATTGGATTAAAATTTATTTTAAGCCTTCTTAACCACTACTCAGAAGTCCCTAAGAGAGGTAGGAGGAAGACTCCCAAAGGACACATTTTATTTATGCACTAAATACTTCCTCACCCTCAATGCTTAGAAACAGCGAAATTCAAAGAAGTTTATGAAACAAGATAGAAGTTAAGAAGACTGTAATAGGTACAAACAAAGGACAGCAGTGAACTTAAATATACAAAACAAACAAACCAAAGAAACCTATTGTATTGCAACGAAAGGAAGACCTACCTAACCTTCAACTTGAGACTTCACATCTTATCCTGGGGGTGCTAATAGCCAAAGATATAATAGTTGTATCCCACTGATGGATGTATAAATTCATCTCAGTAAGCAACGAGAGTGCGATTATGAATGTATTGGACACTAATTCCTTCCGTGGCACCTACCAGCTCTACGAGACAAAGACAAGATATGACTCCTAAATTGAACCGCTTAAACGTCTCGTAAAATGAGTGAAATAGAAGTGAATGATATTTCCTTTTTAAGAAGAAAGTTGAAAGTTAAGAGAAATCCAGACAAGATCGGTAAAGTATTTCTGGGTTCTCATTTTCCTACGAATTGCATTATTTCTTGATACCCCATTTCCTCTCGTGTAAGTTCATTTTGTTTAATACTGCGTCTCAATTTCTTGACTACCCTTGAATAATATTTATTTGAGATCTTCCTAGTGTCTGAAGCTCGTTTGCTTTGAGGCGTAGATTATCTTGGGAATGTCGTCACAGTCGTAGGCCCGGCAGCAAATGTACGTTCACACACGGGCTTCTGGAGGCGGAATGCTGCCAGTCGAGCCTCCGATGATGTAATCACAGCATAAAACTTAACAAAAAGCTACTTATTAAAAAAGTGGCTGTGACCAACCCTCTTGGGCACAAAAGGTGCCACGGTTGGCGGTGGGCGCTGGTACTTAGCCTCACGTAGGGGCCGCGGAACTCGATAGAAGGATAGGCCGTCTGCAAGTGCTCATTGCAGCGCTTTCTGAAGGTTTACTTCTACTGTGAAGATGCGTTTATTGCACGCTCTCTACGGTGGCCGTAGTGTGCAAATCCAGATAAGCTTTGCGATCGACTTGGCAACTCTCGCCTCGTCTCCTTTTTCAAAACGGCGCATGTTTCTCTCGTGTTTATTACAAAGTAATTTTGAGGATGGGAATTTACGAAGTTCCACTGCATTCAAGTTGCAATTCATAGATGTTAATTTAACGCTATCTGGTTTGAATTGCCCGCGTTTAAGTAAGCTCAGTGTAGCTCGGTCTCGCTTCAATGAAGCGTCTGTTCAAATGAAGCCATGGCTCAATTGAGCCTGTCTCAGTGAACACCTCTCGGCAGCGGGCTAACTCACCATGCAGGGAATTGTAAAGAGACGATTGATGGTGTTTGCAGGGCGGCTTTGGTTCTCCTCTCCAGCTGGGGGAATACCTCGTGTCCGCTAGACTGCGCCGCGACCGTCGGCTCTCTCTCACTCCAAATACCTTCCCGTCTTCTTTGAACTTCATCTTTTGTGGTCCTGATTTACTTTAAGCTATTTGTGACAGTGGTTGAGTAAATTTAATTTGATTCATCGTTTTACTGAAGTTGGGTAGAGTTTTGAGACAAGGTTAGATATTGACTTTTGTGCTCGTGATTCGCTTTAAGCAATTTGTGACAGTAGTTGAGTAATTTTTATTTGATTCCTGTTTTGTTCAAGTTCTGTACAAATTAGAGAAAAGTTTAGATTTTGACAAGGATTCTGAAATGTTCATATGGTCTTGGTTTCCTTCTTCGTTAAGTATACAGTGAGCGTTATTTTGCAATTGAGTTTTAGAAGTCTAATGCACAAAATTCAAGCCCAAATTTTGCAGTGCGAACGTTTGAAAATGTTCGCATTGTGTTTGAAACTGAAGAACAGGACTCGAGCACAAGGACGCAGGCAATCAAAAGGTGTAGATAATTACCTAAATCACCTCAGCGATGTAGACAAATGGAGGCGAGGAAGGTGGCCATGTTTGTATCCTCAGATGTGATTGATTCTGCCATGTATGGTCATGTCAATCATGTGTGACTATGCGCACTCTGTGTTTCGTGCTATGACGCAACACCAGGGAACCGCGGCTCACATGACGCATAACCAGGGTACCGCGATTCACATGACGCAACACCAGGGTACCGCGGCTCACATGACGCAACACCAGGGTACCGCGGCTCACATGACGCAACACCAGGNGAGCTCGATCAAAGTGCGATTACTCATACACGACAAGCGCTTTTATGTGGCTCGGTACACGAATACACGAAGGGCGGCACAATTCTTCTGCCTCTGCAGCTGAGTCTTCTTCTACAACTTTCAAATCATCCTGGTCATCGAAATTACTTTCTCTTATTTCTTGCAGCTGCATCTGCACCAGGTCTCATGAATTTCTTCTTTGGAAGAAATCTGAGTTGGAGCTTCGATCTTCACACCTCAGGTCTTTGACTAGCAGAGGTAGAGGTTGGTTTTCTTCATTTGGGGCGTCTGTAGCTATTTTTGACCTCGTCCCTAACATCGTGAATATTGAGGACAATGTCCCCCTAGTATCTGGCCGAGTTGCCTTCATTTCAACTTTTCTCTGGCTTTCCTTCATGCCGATGGGTTCTGTATGTTCTCCCTTTCAGGTACGGCTGATGGCTTGGAGTAAAAGTCTTCCATGGTCTCAAGGACAAATTTCGGCCGTCCACAGCGAACGCCACTTTGACTCCGTTTGTTTAGTTGCAAAGCAGACAGTAAACCACCGTTTGTTTCTATCTCCGTTACGGGAGAATGAACAACTTTGATCGCGTTTGAAGTTGAAGCGAGAAAGTGGTTTTTCTTTAGAGTTCTGATAGAGGATATCCAACAGTCTTTCACGAGACCGTCAGTGAATTTGTTCCTGATGAATGAATAAAGGTTTTTTGCAAAAAGTGTAAGGATCATTTAGAGACAACGTTTCGACTTCGGTTTCTTCAGCACGGTTGTAGACCATGGAATCAAATGGACATCAACTCCCATGAACAGACAAATTCCCGTTTTGATCGTGGGAAATACTATTTTTGTGAGTTACTTGGTCTGACACAGAGAACAATTTGCTGTCAGGCCTGGGAAGTCTGGCGATCTCGAGCTCCTCGCTACTGTATGGAGCGCCGTCAAAGTTGAGAACATTTTTGATAAATTCTTTGGTCTGTTTCGCGGTGCTGCCTCTGCTGACATTTGCAGAGTTCGGGTCGAGCAAGAGTGACTTTGAGAAGCTTGCGGACAGCAAAATTACGCTTATCTGCTCTCAATCACTTTGTAAATTTGACTGGTGCTCGAACGATTTATCATCCGTCGATAACCGCACTTTACTGTCGAACATTTTGCTGAAATACCGAGGCTCATTCGTTCGTATGAGGTCATCACTGCTGTTGTTCAGTTGGCTCATCTCGTTTCACGCGACATAAAATGCACAGTAATGTTGAAAACAAAAACTGTAGTTATTTTTTATTGAGCTGCGGATGTCACCGAAAGTTACTGAAAATCATAAATGGAAACGATCGTGCGCATTTTTTTTGCAAGGTCTTAGAGTTTATATTTCAAAGAATGAGTTAAACGAACATTCAAAATGAGTAATCGAATAGTTATCGTTATGATCGTAGAAGCTAAAACGTGATAATGACTTTACAGGTGGGCCATACGTGTTGCAATTACTATGAAATTTTCGAACAATACAGCTAACAAAAAAATTTCAGTTAATGTAATTGATCAATTCCACCAATTTCGAACAAATTTATTTGAAATTTAAATGTAGATAGTGTTTTCAATTGATGGCTACGCTTTTGAGTAAGTTAAATATTACATTACTAAACCGTAGATTTTTTGAGAAAGTGTCATTTCGTTTTAAAATCTACGGACTTACAAATCAATATTTAAGTACAACTGTGGAATCTGGATGTACACGACTGTAAGCTCTATTCACTTCGACCTATCTTTAAGAATATGAAAAGACACTTTAATGAAAAATAACCAATGGATATATCATATGTAATCATTCATGGTATATTATTGTCACATTAATAGGAATTTTCTGTAGCGAAAATACATTTCGACAATGTTAAACATCGAAGACTCTATACATACCTGAGTCAAAACTCCTTCGTAATGATACTCACGGTCTTTTATAGAAATTTTTGTCCTAAAATAAACTGCAATTGTTATTTAATTGGCAAAATTTGAACAAACAGAAAGAAATGAGAACGCCAGAGATGTGATTTCTCGGCGACCTCCAACAAATTCCCTTTAAAAGCACCGGCCTCGAGTGTCTCTGACCATGACCTCAAAATGCCATTTAAAATTTTCCTGACGAACTCGAGAAAGAAGTCATCTTAGAGTAACGCATTATTCTATATCTTCCATTCTGTTATAAGGAAACTACAACTAGAGCTTTCACGAGCTTTGAAGTTTTAAGCAGAACACATTGTGGAGACTGGAAACTGTTGTGGAGACTGGAAACTTCAGTCTCCCGAACGCTTAGGGACGCTGCATGCGCACTTCTCCTCACGAAGGCCTGACTAACACTGACCAGCATGTGTTTCGGCTGCTGTCGAATGCAATCAAATGCAGGTTCATGAAGCAATGAAATGATGATTTAAGGGTCGAAAAATCAAGGTGTAAAGGGCGTTCTAATGATTGCTCGAAATACAGTCTAGTAATAATATAAATGCAATCAAATGAAATCTTAAGAACAATTAATGGCAAAATAAGAGTAATCAAATAGAGGTTTCGGAAACAGATAAGGTGCACACCAAATTATGCAGTTATTTTCCCATTCAGCGAAAAAATCTTCCCTTTTTAAGTACAGCTACAGTGGCAACACAAGCAAGGTGCTCATCTGTTGTATGTCTAAATCTACCTATTTCCTCACAGAGCTCTGATAGCCTCGTGCGTTGTGTGTGTTTGCTTGAATGGCACCGACCACGCTTTGCAGTCAGTAAAAACAAAGGGCAAAATTCAACATCCTGCTTTCAGTAATAACGGGGCAAAATTCAGCACCGTGATTTTGGGTCAAATTAAAAGCCCAAGCACCAAAATATGTTGCATCTCCGTACGGACAATTGGCAATGATATGTGAAGAAAAGGGGTTGAGGCGTTTTAATGTATCAAACAGTTATCAAAGCTAGATATTCAATAACCCTTGAATAAAGAACACTTTCACGCATTTTGATGAGACGTATTCTTCTTAGAGACAATATAGGCAACACAAGCGATAAACCGAACCATAATCTTCTCAGGTTACGGTGACCGTTGGTGTAGTTCACGAAATTAACTGCGAGTTCTGTTAGTCAAAGATTACCGATGATTGAAGGTACACTTCATCATTAAAAGAATTGCTCGGGACACGGCTATGATCATTTTCTGACGCAAATTTACATCTGAGTTATATTTCTTCTGTCACATTAAATCCTCATTAAAATGGCATGTACTTCTGGTCTGTAATTCAACCCAAACCTCGGCGTGTGTGACTTCCCTGCCAACTCGTACTTCTGGCCCCGACCTCCCTTGCATGGCTGTGACCGTGGCTCCTCACCGTGCTTCTCGTGTCTAGATGAAAATGTGGAGCATCGTCACCTTTCAGCAATGACAACGCGCAACGGAATGAGGGAATCCGATGAGTAATTGGGAGAAGTTGTTTTCAGAAATAATGGTGGATGTTTTAATTTTCTGCAAAAACTTGTCAAGTTTGAGAAGAGACGAAGCTTTTCTTGATCGCTGATGCATTACAAATAGATGAACATCATAGTTTACGGGTGAAAACTATAAATTTTTTGAACTCGATAGCCCAAATATTATCCTTTTGTACATTGACTTATTTCCACACGATTTAACAATGTTTTTAAAAAAACATGGCATTTCGTGCGTCTTCTGGAATAAACGTATTCTTTCGTGGAGAATAATTATATTTAGCAGACACCTTTTCATTCCTACACATCTTCATGGGCTTTGTGTCAAATTTCAACTATTGTTGTCATAAAGAAAAACATTACGTATTGCATGAATCAAATAAAAAGCTTCAAATACCCATTGAAAAGTGAACTCTGTGAGCCTTGCAATCTATAAAAATTGTTTTGAAATCAAGAAAAGAATGAGTTATTCCATTTTTTGTATTTACATGTCATTAGACTTGACCACCGACCAAGTATTTCGTAATTGATACTCCAATAAAGGATATCAGTTTTTCGCAGGTGTTCAACAATTCAATCTTACACAATTTTTTCAAAAGTACCTGATCGTACGATTGTGATGTCCATTGTGTCTCAGAAAAATGTTGTCATTATCCGACAAAGTCAAACAAGCAATCCGTTCTCATTATGTGATGATTTTGGAAATATAAGGCCACAGTAACTTAGTTTGAATGGCACTAGATTTTGTTGGTAAAATCCTTTAAGAAATAAGACCAGCACCCAAGTGAGGGTTGGTGATAACCAGCTGCAGTTCTTGCCGGGATTATTGAACAAAAAGCTGTGGATGTTTTCGCCTCGGGACGTAACGGATAGGGAAGGCTTAAGTATTCTTCATTTGCCGAAATGTGTCCAAATTAGCGAAATATGTACTCATTTGTGTACGCTGAAATGCGGACACATGTGATTGCGATATGTTCACATCCCTATTTACACGGGTAAACTGCATGCGCTTACTCATGTAATTGCAACGTGTTGCCATCTGTGTTTTCAATGACGAATTGCCTTCCCGCGCACATGTAATTGCAATGTGCTCATATCCCTATTTTCAAGGACAAATTGCCTCCCCGGTCTGGTAAAACATTTAGGTTCTTTAAATAAACGTTTTTAGAGCTCAATATCAACTTCAACAGCAATGAAAACCATAAAGCTGAAGGCATTATATTGTACTCAGACATGTTCAGGCTGTCATGTTTGCAGCTACAAGTTACAGCTTAGGACTTTTGAAGAATTGAAAAAATTTAAATATCAGTGAAATTATGAGCGAACAAACTTACTGCAATTGCTTGAGTGTGCTGAAGATTGACTTGAACTTAAAGATAAACTTCATCGATAATTGAGCAGCGATTTGCTCTCATTCCATAATAGGAAGTCTACACGGGGCTCATGAAACAGTGTTTAAAAGCGCACAAAATAATCTATGGGTTTACTGGTTGGTCGATGCAAACTGAATACAGTTTCTCTTTCTTGCATTTACTGCAGATTTAAAAAATGTCGGAAAGGACACTTCGGTCAGTGCCTTATTATGTTGTTGCCTTATGACGATCAAAGTTCAAAATTGTTTTAGGCCTGTATTCTTTCCCACTTATTTTAAATCGTATCATTTTCAACCCAAATTAACTTCCATCTTCTCTTCAACCAGAGTAAATAATTTCAATTCAGAGATGAATGTGAAACAGGTCACAGCCAAAAAATATGATCGTCTTCCTTATAAATCAAAGCTGTACATTTTCTACCATCAGCTCACTGAACGACAAAAATTATGAGTTACAAGAGCGACTCTTATTTTTCTTCGATAGTTTTCCTGTGAATTTTATCTTTGAAGTGGCGTCTGGTGTTAACATTTCTAGCCTAACTCTTACATTTCTAGCCTAACTCTGGTGTTAAAGAATAGACTTTATCTTTTAACAGTAATCAGACGAAATTTTATTCAATTGCCCCCTGGTTAGGTAATACGTCTGTAATTTCGATACCATGCTCAAACGAAATGTTGCCACCTCACATGATCTTGAAGTAATGATGAAGTTTCTATCTTCAAACTCCATGTTTACCACCTTGTACGTACAGAAGTTCAGTGTAGGAAAGCGGATTAATTATTTTTTCTTACATTGTTTAAAAAATAATAATTTATTCATTTTCGAAAACATTCATCACGATGACTAAAAGATACAAACAATTCCACTGCCAGGCGTCGAGAGATGCGCTTTGAACAGGGTTCAAATGAATGATTCAGAAATTATGAGGCAAACTTTGTAACATTTACAAAATTAGTTAAGCAAGCACACATCAGTCTAAGCACATAGTTAACTTGCTGTTATTTCAAAATTGGATTGCCGTCAAGTAAACCCAACGGATTTTTAAACGATTCCTGGGGTGAAATTCCTTTGGATTCCAAAATGATTTCAGTCAAGAAAATCCAATGGATCCTAGTATATAGGATTAGCGTTGAATAAATCCTCTGGATTCCAATAGAATTCTTGTCGAGTAAGCCCTACTGATTCTAATAGGATTCTTGTCAAAAGAATCCTGTGGATTATAACAGGATTATCGTCAATAAAGTTCTATGGATCCCAATAGGATTCCCGTCGAAAAAAATCCTACAGATTTTTACAGGATTTCCCTCGAATAAACTTAGAGTCAGTTTTGATCACACTAGAATTCATCAAATTTCAGCGTGAAGATGAGGGTCTGCCTCTCGCTTGAAATGATAGCACATTACACAAAACAGTCGTTGATTGTTTTAATTGAAGCCTCTTCATCACACTTGAGACGCATGGATTACTCCACAGTACATCATACAATAAAATCTGCGCATAGTAGAAGCAAAAGAGGATTCCTGAGCTTCACTCTTAGGGTTGTTGATGGTGTCTCACCTCGTCAGTTCATTTTAGCCAGTTAGAGTGCCCCAGCTTTCTGATCTAAGAATTTGTAGCACATGTTTCACGCCTGTCAGTAGATTTGGCTCTTCGATTGTAAAATTCATTCATTTTCTTCTTCGGTTTCTGTTCCTCTAACAATGTCGTCGATTACCTCACGCTTTAATATTTTCGTTTGTTAAGCTAATTACGACGAACATGTGAAGCAACTTGTATTCGTTATTTGCTACTAAAGGTGTGAGGTTACTAATATTATTTTTCATTAGAACGCCTAACGTTGTTTTAGATTCAGTGGCGTTTTATCAAGTCTTTTATAAAGCCATAGCTATGCTAATGACTTTGAATGCAGGCGTCAGTCAAGACTGTAGACTGGAGACTATAACAGCTAAAAATGACAAATTCAAGATTTTGGAGACACAAAATCTCCAGCTTTCTTCCAATTAAAAGCACTGTTTTGCTATATGAATGAAATTGTGCATTAGATGTTATTATGTTTATGATGGTTTTAAACTTTAATTTTGGGTCATTGCGCGTTTTCACACGTCTAGATGAGCTATGCGAAGGCTCGTAAAATTTTTGAACCTTATGAACTACCAGAAACCGCACCCAACGGGAAATGGATACGATGAAAGCCAATTCCCCTCAGCGCAATGCAGTTGCATTCAAAGTAATTCTGCAATAACATTTTCATGTCCTGGACCGGTCAAGTGGTACTGCCGTTGATGTTCATGTATGCGAAGCCAAAATTAGCACCAATACGAAAGTCAGCCTCTCGTTAGAAACATAAGCATATCGCACGAAATAAACTTTGATGATGAAAGCAATGACGCCAAGTAAAGATCGTCAGTTATATTTATTTTACGTTCATGTACATCTCCTGGGCGTTCTCGAGTAATATTTCTCTCATTTTTCATGCTTGCATGCATGACTTATCCATTATTCATCTCCTATTCATGATGAATCTCTTTTTTCATACATGCAATTGTCTCTTATTCCTCTTTCATTCATGACGCACGCTTCATTTCTCATTCATCTATGTTGTGCCGCGTATTTTTTGAATACAAATCTAGCATAAGTTATGCATGATACACAGCTTGCTCTAAATTCCTTTACAATGAATACTCAATTGCTCGTTCACAAACAAAAAACCCGATTTTTCTTCCCTATAAGTAATGTATTCGTAATTTTCACACAATGCACCAATAACAGCACTTGTATTTTAAGCAATCGCCTCCTCCCAAGGGAACGAGATTTCTTCGACCTTTACCTTGTTTCAAATACTACCTTCTTATTTTGCTCCCAATCGCCCACTCTCAAGGGGACGTGATCTTTTCAACTTTCATCTTGTTTCTTAAACTTCCTTCATACCTTCCAATCGCCTTCTCTCAAGGGGAATGGATGTCTTCGGTTTACAATTTGTTTCATAAAATTCCTTCTTATTTTGCTCCCAATCGCCCACTCCCATGGGGACGGGATATCTTCGACTTTTATCTTGTTTCATAATTTTTTTTTTTATTTTGCTCCCAAGCTAAACATGACGAGCATTTTTTAGGAACAGCCGAGTTTCATCTCCCACCCGCCTCACTCGACATCTCACTTGACTAGCACCGTTATCATTTGCAGACACTTATAGCCCTTATCACTGACTCTGACATCCTCCATCACAAGCACTCATCCCCCTGGTAGCAAAGCAAACATGTCAAATAGCTAGTAACATTACCTGCTTGTTGTAGTTAGTTGTATATTTATTTATTTTGTGTGTGTGTGTGTGTGTGTAAAGTGTGTATGTGTGTGGTGTGTGTGTGAATGCGCTTTTATTTTTCAACAGACAAATTTCGCAAAAACACACTCTACAGTACAGGTGAAGCTGTATATCAATTTTAGTATATTTTAGTATTTAGCATATTTTAGTATATTTAAGTATTTAGCATATTTTAGTATATTTTAGTATTTAGCATATTTTAGTATATTTTAGTATTTAGCATATTTTAGTAAATTTTCGTCCTTAGTGCCTTGATGACATCCGCGAAGCTAAAATTTTAGTTTTTGACTCCGGACCAATTCAGGAGCTCTGGGAGGAGGATAGGGGAATTTTGATGAAATTCATAAGTAGTCAGATACCTGGGTATTCTGTTGAGTAGATTCTTAACATACTAAATGATGTCAAGGACTGGCAGAATAAAACGGAATTAGTCTAAAAGAAATTAGAATATGTTCGCTAGGTTTTTGTTCATTTATACGAATAAATAGTGTTTTTCAAGCTTACTGATAAAATGATGGATGAAAATAGAGGTCAAGATTGCTCTAACGACAGATTTACGTCAGACAAGGTAGGTGTAAATACACATGATACCGAAAACGCACAGTAAAACTAAAAACGCACAGAGTAATCTGAATGCTTTTGAAAAGACTGAAAATTTTTCCAGCAAAGCTAAACGGAAGTTACTTAACACCTTCGTTATCATGCTCATCAGTGTTCTTGATAGTTTTGACTTGCAGGGCAGAAGTGCCAAGATTGATGAGAAAACATCTATGAAATAAAAACCTGAGGTGCTGTCAAAGCATTTCATAATTTCGCCGGCAACACCACACGTCACATGGCAGCGACATCAAACGCCACATGGCCGCCACATCACACGCTACATGGCCACCATATCACACGCCACATGGCCACCACACCACACGCCACATGGCCGTCACACAACACGCCACATGGCTACACCACACGCCACATGGCCACAGCACACGCCACATGGCCACATCACACGCCACATGGCCACCACATCACACGCCACATGGCCACCTCACACAACATCCCATCAAAGGCCTCACCTCATCAAAGGAGGCTTCATTACATGCTGATTGCCTCCTTGGTAGGCAGGACGGCTGTGTGATGTGTGTCCTCGTGTGTGCTGTGTGTCTGCTTAATTATTGTGTGCTGTGTGTTGGGACCTGTATACTGATCCACTGTGTATGCTGTGTGTAGGGTCTGCCTGTGTGCTGTGGATTAGGTCTGCCAGTGTGTTGTGTGTTGGGCCTGCTTATGTGTTGTGTACTGGGAACTGTGTACTGGTACGCCTATGTGTTGTGTATTGGGTCCGCCTGTGTGTTGTGTGTTGGGTCTGCTTGTGGGCTGTAAACAAAAGTGTCTCCAGCCCAATTGATGCATGCCTCAGTATTACCATAGATGAATTAAATCGATCATTGAAAATAGAGCCTCTTTATAACAAAGCCGATGAACACTGTCTCCTTCATGCAGTGGCTATCCAGCTTAACTTAGTCCCAGCTTCAAAATGGAATTGCTATTTTTTAAAGACCGCGTTCAACTAGAGGGCACAGCAAACAGAAACACAAACGCTAAGTTTGCTCACACAAATAGCAACGATTATCCTGCGCTCATAAATAAATACATAGACGATGAACATTTTGATCATGCTACCAGAGACCTCATCCCACAAATCAATCAAATATGACAGGTAAAACATTCTTATCTTCGATGAAAAAAAAACTTGCTGTTTGGAAGACAATAGTCGACCTCTCACCAGAGTTATCAACTAATAACCCTCCACTAATGCTCAATCGAAAAAACGACTACTGTAATGCTCATGTTGCTCAAGGCAAAAATTAGACTAGAATACCATCATCTTCGTGGCAAAATACTGTTACCCAAAATAAGAGACTTTCAAATATAGCAGACGCTAGATTTAACACCCAGGGCAACACTGATAACATCGATGAATCCACGAAACGGTCCCTATGAAAGAGAAACTTTACTGCCTCTGATAAGCTCCATAGTAAAGATAATATCATAATAAAATTTATCTTTGCTAATATAAATTGGATGACATCAGAGTAATGATAGTCTCTGAAGAAATTCATATTTTATGCGTTTTCGAAACATGTTTAATTGAAGACTCCAAAGTTCGTTTTTTAATATTCCCGATTGCGTGTTGTACTGGGATGATGGCGCTGAAAATAGTCGAGGTAGTTGATCTTGTTTTTTCGTAAAAGAAATATACTCAACATCTTTACTTCTAGTAAATAAAGTTTGGAAAGGTATAGAAATGGTTTGACTGAAAGTACGAATGAATAAACATAAATCCTTCATCATCGGCAGCCTTTACAGGCACCTGTATTGGCCCCTACGTCTAACACTAAAATTTACTAAAAAAGCTTTCAATGAAATCTTAGCAAAGAAAAAGTCACTCTTTGCTTTCGGATATTTTAGCGAATAGAAGCAAAAGCTAAGCAAACTAAACCTATCCAAAGTGGTTGGAAAATTCACACGTATTACTTATAGTCTCTAAAACTATTCTCGATTTAGCATCACGAATAATCTTACAGCAAAAGCGATGTAAATCATCATATGTTTTAACTTCGTATCTCATTGAGTGTTTTCTTTCCTTATTCATGTTGTATTAAGTTATTGTTAGCCTAGTGAGGCAACTTCGCGTTTCTGACGCTGGTGAGTATATTATGACAGCATTATTTAGGTAGTTAATTTCGCGAATTGCTCCAATTATGCTCTAAATATTATGGTTGAAGTCATAGAGCAATTCTTTTTCATATTCCCGGTGGAGTCAGAAGCATTATTTGGCGGCGTTATTTGTGTAGTAAATATCATAAATTTGTGCCGGGGTAAAATACTTTATTTCTCCGAGATCGTTTTTTGGCATCCCAGTTGATACGTAAGAGTGAAAAAAATATTCTGAATGCTGACCTCATAGTCTTAGACACAGAATTATTTAAATCCACCCATTTTAATTTCAACCTTAATCCCCGACATCGCAAGTTCCAAAGTTCATAAATGCGTACTAACAAAAATATTTTCAACAGTGCATCACAGTTATTAAATTTTTTATTAATCGTTTTTGAAATTTACACGCATGATCAGTCTTAGGTTAACGCAACAAATGGATTGCACTTTATCATGCTTTTCTCTCAATCATTTGTTTAAATAATTGACATGGGTATAACTATACCCATGTGTGTGTATCAACTAAGGATTTTTATGTTAAGAGAGTTTAAAAAGCGACGTTATACTTTTCATGTCTGAACTTCATTGAAACTAAACCTCTTTTTTCTTGTTTCTGTATGTTGGGTCGGCCTGTGTGGTGTGTTGTGTTCTGTGAACAGTATACTGGTCAGCCTGTTTGCTGTGTTGTTGATAAGTCGATGAGTTGTCTCCTGTATACTGTCAGCTGCGTGCTCATCGCCCTCTGTGTCATGCATTGATAGCTTTGTGTTGTTTACTGAGTCGGACTGTGTATTTTGTATTTGGTTGTTCAGAGTGTTGTACCCTGTATACTGGTAAGCCTGCATGTTGTGTACTGGGTCAATTTGTGGGCTGTGTACTGGATCAACCTGTATTTTTTGCTCTGTACTGAACGCTGCATGCTTATCGGCCTTGCATCTGATCGACTTGCGCAATGTGTGCGCTGTACTGGGCCAACCTGAGTATATTGTGTTGCGCCAGTATATTGGTTCTGCTTGTGTATCCAATGTTTTAAACCTGAGTATTATGTACTTACTGTTGCAAACCTGCGTACTGTGTACCCACTGTTGCAAACCTGCGTACTGTGTACCCCCTGTTACAAACCTGCGTACTGTGTACCCCCTGTTGCAAACCTGCGTACTGTGTACCCCCTGTTGCAAACCTGCGTACTGTGTACCCACTGATGCAAACCTGTCCTAACGTTTACCATGTTCATGAGGATGGGTAGACATCGATTTACGATGCTCTGCGTGCCTTGTACGAGCGTGTTTAGCTCATCTGTACTTTTTTTTCTAGTTGTACTCTGAATTAAATGTCAGTGTACTAGTACGACTTGATGGCTGCGCACGCTGTACACGTCATTCCTGCGAAGTTTATTTTAATGTTTTAATATTGTAATCATCTGCTTTTGTCACATTGGTTGTGTGTAACAGTAAAATAAAATAGATAACGTTAGGATGTTTTGTATTTCCTGGGTGCTTCGGGGAGTTTTGTGTTTATTTGAAGGTAATAAGGAATTAAATCCACAAGAAGTGCTCCCTGAATATATAAGAGTTAAATCAGTAGACTTGCACACCGCGTTTCTCACCTCGACCAGATTTTAAAATTACGAGCTGTGAAGGACATTTAATGGTGTTTATTTTTAATTTATTAAAAGTATTTTTTATTAAAAACTCAAATAATTGGGGAATTTTAGGGAAGAACGGTAATGAAAGATGGAGTTACAATGATGGTGAGATGAGATGAAAAATATGTTTTGGGTTTGGTATCCTCTCCTAGAACCCTAGTTTCCATCAAGCCAAGAGTGTTGTCGGTTGTAATGCTTACAGAGTATGCATGTGTTTAATGATGAAAGCATTTCCCCGTGAATTTAATTATGAAATTTTAGAATTCACTCGAACTTTGCTAAAACTAAAAAATACATCGTCGATACAACATCAGAAACAGGATGTGCTCAAACGACATGAATCTTACTTTCGGACATTCTAAACACGTTCACCTCAGAATGTGATTGTCTTGGCCCCGTTGCAATCACAAATATTTTTCCATCTGATAGCCAGGCTGGCCAGGCAGCACACTCAACATGACATTTAATCAGATTTTCCTTGTGATAAAATATCTGCTTGCGAACAACACGCTCTCAACATATCCAAAGCAGTCTGGCAACAAGTAAGAGCTTTCATTCCTGCATACGGTCGCATACACTCACAACTCAAGTTTCTTTGGCGCGCTTGTGTCGTGACCTCATCCTCCTAGAGAGCTTCGTGTGATGAAGCTCAGTTTAGTCAAAATCTGGCATGATGAGTTTTCAAACTATCTCCAAACTAACAGTTTTGGTCCTGATTTTTTTCCTATTTCAAGGTAAGGAAATGCTTTGTGGTGAATGTTGAGCACTTACCGTAGATTTTGATGGTTCATTAACATTGAAAATTTACATATATGTAAATATATTGGTAATGCATTATCCATTGATTGTCTTAAAATTTTTGTGTTAAAGTCGTCCCTAAATTGCGCCCTGCCGGCACACAAACCTACTTAGAGCAATGCCTCATAGAGCAATTTAGAAATAGTAATTACTTGTCTATATTTATTGCGACTGTGGGGAAAGCATTTTAGGCTTTGATGTACCTCACTCAGAATCCGGAAATTGATCCTGCACGTTAGTGTGATGCATCGATGTCAAACTATTTTATTGTGTAGAATAAGAGGCCGCTATGTAAATGGATGAGGCATTTTGTTTCGTAAGATAGATTTTGATAGCATTAGAGATCAATTTGATATTGTTTAATTGATTATGGATGACAATTTGTTTTTCAATTATTGATTATGGACAGCAATGTGGTCTTCTATCTTGGATAGTCACGAAGTCTTCGCGGGTTTGTTTGGAATAGATGCTAAGTGTTCATGGGTAAAGATTACTTTAGGTAGCACGACCAGTATAAATGATTCAAACAGCGGCATTCCTTCTCTAGGGTGCTGCGTCGGTTGTCAACGAGATCGAAAATGAGAAACTAAACCTAAAGGAAAGCGTTTTTATTATTTATAAATCAAAATTTTAAATAAGCCCATCATCATCTGTAACAATCAAACAAAAATTACCTTTATTTGCAAGCATTGTTTGAAGTACTTTAAAAGCTTTCCATCTATTCTCATCCTGCATAGTGGCTGTTCGTGAAATTAAACTCGTTCCTCATTCATCGTTCACAGTTGCAATAAAAACCCTGCTATGATTCCTCCCAACTATAAATTGTGCGTCGGTTCTCCATATTCAGACTCTCAGTGAAAAAAAAAATGGAGTTAAAATTTTTTTATCTAGATCTAAAAGTAGTAAGTGTCATGTAATATTGTGAACTGAAGAATTTTCCATACGGAAGAGATTTAAAGAAAAGCACAGAACTTGAGAATTTTCTAATTTTTTGAAAAATTTTGTATTGCGATACTACCCTCACCTGTTCACAAATACAGTTGTGCACGGTGTGCATCAGAGAACATCGGTCGCTCTGACCGCTCACTGCAACAGATGACATCAAAATTTGAAGGAGTTCATGACCTACACAACATGATATCGCTCATTGGGAAGAGCAACGTCACAAGTCGAAATTCTTAATTTTTCAGAAGTGATTTTAATTTTGCAAACTGCTTTACAAAATTAGTTTTGATCGAAAAAAGGGATCCTTCCCCTCGGTCAATTTTGAAGGTAGAGTTATAGCAGTTTAACCAAAATACGATGAACGAAAAGCCGAATTTAACAGTTTGGATAAATCAATTTTCCAAAATTCTGAGTTACGACGTTGTTCTTCCCAATGAGCGACACGTACAGTACCAGGACAATTTATTCGATCTACCATACTCGTGCACGATGCTGCTGTTAATTATTGCAAGTCCAAAATTACGAGTACAATTTTTCCGGTTTCAATGCAATGCAAAAATTTATCGGTATGTATTCCAAAGATTTTTAGCATGGTTCATAACCTAAGCTGCTGCCCAAATTACCTCCAGTTCCTTCTTATTTCGTACTGTATTTTGATAATTCAATCTTGGTTGAGTCATGTGTTTTTAACATGAGCCATCTTTCGTTTCGATTTTTTCGATAGTCTAATATTTTGAGAAACTTTTTATTAACCTCATTTATTTTGATTTCCTATTTTTGGCTCCAATAATTCGGTTTGAATGGCAAGAAATGCTTCTTGTATTCATTTAAAAAAAATCATCTTGGTCTTAAGGGTTTGTTGTGACCAAATTCACTCAGGTACTCAGTGATTCCTTTGATAATTTTGCACGGTTGTTTAAAATGTTGCTTGAAATTTGCCAAAATTCACTAGAAAAATTTCGGATTGTAATTTTAGAGTAATTTCTTCAAACTTTATATTATCTTACATCCAATACTTGTTTACTCGCAGAAATTTTCATTTTTACTACCGAATTTACTGCCTCCTTAGTTTCAGAAATCCATTTGAACAGAACTGATCAATCACAGAAAAGTAGACCAAAACAATCACAAATATTAGCCTCCCAATTCGGCAGAAGATATTAGATACGAAAGAGCTTTGGTAGTTCAAGGAAACCTGAAAAGATGAATGCATGTGTTAAGTACTTTTTACTATTTCAGTTGACGCTGCAGCGCGCAGAAATGAGCTCAGTATTGACACATGTGCGCCAACATGCAATTCTGAAAAACAATTGATACCGCACCCTCAGAACTGCACTTTATTCTACCAGTGTGCCAATGGAGACCCAATCCTGCGGAGATGCCCTGACAATCTCTACTTTAATCCAACCTTCTACATTTGCGACCTGCCTTCACACTCAGGTTGTACCGCAGATCCAGATTACAACTGCACAACTGACGTTATCTTGACGACACAAACACCTATCAGGACATCCGTTCTGACTACACAAGATTCTGGAGTTGTCACCACAGCAGAACAGGGAACTCAAACCACAGAAAACTACGGAGTTCTCACCACTGATAGTTCTGGAAGTGTGACTACTGGAGGTCCAGGAAGTGGGACTACTGGAGGTCCAGGAAGTGGTACAACTGGAGGTCCAGGAAATGGTACAACTGGAGGTCCAGGAAGTGGAACATCAGTAGGTCCAGGAAGTGGGACTACTGGAGGTTCAGGAAGTGGAATTACTGGAGGTCCAGGAAGTAGGACTACTGGAGGTCCTGGAAGTGGGACTACTGGAGGTCCAGGAAGTGGGACTACTGGAGGTCCAGGAAGTGGTGCAACTGGAGGTCCAGGAAGTGGCACTACTGGAGGTTCAGGAAGTGGAATTACTGGAGGTCCAGGAACTGGGACTACTGGAGGTCCTGGAAGTGGGGCAACTGGAGGTCCAGGAAGTGGAACATCAGTAGGTCCAGGAAGTGGTACAACTGGAGGTCCAGGAAGTGGGACTACTGGAGGTCCTGGAAGTGGGACTACTGGAGGTCCAGGAACTGGGACTACTGGAGGTCCTGGAAGTGGGGCAACTGGAGGTCCAGGAAGTGGGACTACTGTAGGTCCTGGAAGTGGGGCAACTGGAGGTCCAGGAAGTGGCACTACTGGAGGTTCAGGAAGTGGAATTACTGGAGGTCCAGGAAGTGGAACAACTGGAGGTCCAGGAAGTGGGACTACTGAAGGTCCTGGAAGTGGGGCAACTGAAGGTCCAGGAAGTGGAACAACAGTAGATCCAGGAAGTGGAACAACAGTAGGTCCAGGAAGTGGGGCAACTGGAGGTCCAGGAGGTGGAACAACTGGAGGTCCAGGAAGTGGGACTACTGGAGGTCCAGGAAGTGGAGCAACTGGAGGTCCAGGAAGTGGGACAACTGAAGGTCCAGGAAGTGGAACAACAGTAGGTCCAGGAAGTGGGGCAACCGGAGGTCCTGGAAGTGGGGCAACTGGAGGTCCAGGAAGTGGAACAACAGTAGGTCCAGGAAGTGGGGCAACTGGAGGTCCAGGAAGTGGAACAACAGTAGGTCCAGGAAGTGGAACAACAGTAGGTCTAGGAAGTGGGGCAAGTGGAGGTCCAGGAAGTGGAACAACGGTAGGTCCAGGAAGTGGAGCAACTGGAGGTCCAGGAAGTGGAACAACAGTAGGTCCAGGAAGTGGAACAACAGTAGGTCTAGGAAGTGGGGCAAGTGGAGGTCCAGGAAGTGGGACTACTGGAGGTCCAGGAAGTGGGACTACTGGAGGTCCAGGAAGTGGAACAACAGTAGGTCCAGGAAGTGGAACAACAGTAGGTCCAGGAAGTGGAGCAACTGGAGGTCCCGGAAGTGGTACATCAGAAGGTTCAGGAGGTGGGGCAACTGGAGGTCCAGGAAGTGGGGCTACTGGAGGTCCAGGAAGTGGGACTACTGGAGGTCCAGGAAGTGGGACTACTGGAGGTTTAGGAAGTGGGGTAACTGGAGGTCCAGGAGGTGGAACATCATCTGGTCCAGGAAGTGGAGCAACTGAAGGTCCAGGAAGTATGACAACTGGTGGTCCAGGAAGTGGAACATCATCAGGTCCAGGAAGTGGGGCAACTGGAAGTCCAGGAAGTTGGGCAACTGGAGGTCCAGGAAGTGGAACATCAACAAGTCCAGGAAGTGGGGTGACTGCAGGAAATGGGGCAACTGGAGGTCCAGGAAGTAGGACAACTGTAGGTCCAGGAAGTGGCCTCACAGATGATTCTGGAAGTGGTGGTACCATTGAAGTATCAAGCAACCCAACTGACGGTCATTTAGTAACAACTGCTTATCCAACTTTTTCCACGGAGGGGTCACAGATCACGAAAAGAACAACTCAGTACCACCTCCACACATCTGCTCATGGAGGCACTCAGACGACCAAAACAACTGACAAGCCGATCGATCTTGACTCCGGTGCTGGTAGAATTACTGGCTTTGGATGTGGTCAAATTTTGCTCCTGCTGTTTACGCTTTCCGTAAGTTTGAGCTTCAGATGAGGGATTTACAGTTAACATTTCCATGTCTTGAGTGTTGTTGCGATGGTTTCCATATCTTGAGTGACGTTGCTATGGTTTCCATGTCTTGAGAGTTGTTACGATGGCTTCCATGTCTTGAGTGTTGCTGCGATGGTTTCCATATCTTGTGTGTTGTTGCTATGGTTTCCATGTCTTGTGTGTTGTTGCGATGATTTCCATATCTTTAGTGTCGTTGCTATGGTTTCCATGTCTTGGTTTCTACACGTTGAAATTGCAAAATACTTTTTATGGAAAATTGTTACCGTATGTTATTTGCTCAGAAATTCAACCCAGCAGTCAAGCATAAGCTAGAATTGAAATTGAGGCTTTGATTTCATTATTACGTTCGATTCGAACCCTAACTATTTTGTCATTCATGCTTAATTTGATATTTTATTTGAGAATTGTGACACCGTTCATTGGAGGCAAGTCACCCGTGTGCCATGCGTCAATAATAGTTATTTTCCCACACCAAAATAATTATCTGAACGCATTGTTGGCTTATCATCGCTCCGTGATGTTGACATCTAATGATAATCAACTTTTGCAGGTGATAGCGGCATCGTGGTTTCATTGACTGACGATTCCGAATATCTTGCATGTAGCTCCGGGAGGCAACGAGCGAAGAATTTAACACTGCTAGAAACACATACAGGAACGGCGTCGTGATTTCGACCTAATGCTTTCGACCACAAAAACCAATTGACTGCTCATGCGTGCTCCAAAACTTGGCCCTAAATCGTCCAGATTCTCGGTTTTAAAATGTAAAGATTTTGAAATCCAGGAGCAGATATTCCTCGAAGAATGCAAAAGCTTTTCCAGTTTGCATTTGTAAATCAACCATTTCTTTTTCATGCACGCATTTCTCAACGTTTTACACATGCCTTGGCTGTATGAAACTGTTAAAAATATTCTTGTTTATTTATACATTAATATAACTCATTAACACTCCAGATCACAGACTGTACAGTACTCTTTCAAAAATAGACTTAATATAATGTATTAATTCAAATTTTTCCCATCTGCGTATGGAGAAGTTCACTGTCGAGAGGCAGTTCTTTCTTCATTCTGATATTGGTGACAACCTGACGCCAGTGCCAATCTAATCACTGTGGTTTTGATCACGGTAAGGGAGTGACGGCAAAGGGCTGAAGTTTACACCTTTCTCGGTGTTAAACTATGCAGTCACATTTACTGAAAACACATTGAAATTCAACAGCCAGGGCAAAGCTTAAATTTCAGTACAATTTACCCGATCATCACGGGACAGATCGCAGCGGAAATCTTTACAAATGGACTGACTGGACCTACGAGCTGTGTTGTGACTTCATCATGGTATCAGGCCCGAGCTGAGAGTTAGGTAGGCCTTCCTTTTATTGAAATGAAAGTTTTTTTTTAATGTTAAGGACCACCTTTTTTCGGTTCACTACTATCCTGTTTTTCAGTACCTACTACTTTGTTCTTCACCTTTTATCTTGTTTTATGAACTTCTTTCTCAAATTTCTGTTTCTATGCCTCCTCTGTATAGATTTCGCATTTTCTTATCTCCACACCAAATGGTGCCTTCCTTCTTCCTCTCTTCGAATGGCTCTTTTTTTAGCGATTAGGGAGGCTTAAATTAACATATAATCTAATCTAATCTTATCATGATATCAAGATATCTGTCTTTGTATTTATCTATCAGTTAATTTATCTGTATACTTATGAAACCGCAAAATGTGATTTTTTAAATGCTTGGTGGTTTATGTCCTTGACACCGTCCACGCTCTGATGTCAGACTTAACATAGTGCAGAATTAGATGTCTTTTCTTCGGTAATAAGCAGAGGGGTAATTTACTAAACTCGTTTTCCAATTGCAGTTAACTCATTTTTCACCATGACTTAGGGAAAATCCATCATCTCAAACCAACTAATATTAATCCAACACGCTGTATTGCGGAGACCGTCCAGACTTTTTTACATTTATTTTCTAAAGTTATTACAGTATGTTTTTTACAGAAATTTTCCTAATTGATATTGATTTTCATGGAAGGTATAACTGGCAGTCAAATTTTAATTTAATTTAAATGAACAGCCTGATCCAAAAGATCACGCCTAGTCTAATACACAAGTAATTAAATGTGTTTACGTAGATATTATGCTCGTTGAAAAACTCGACAGATACGATATTAATCATTTACCAAAGTTTGGAGGGTTATTTTATGGTTTTCTAAGTTTTATTGTTCCCAATATCATCAAATGAAAGTTATTAAAAACACTTCACCGATTTTTACTTACCTCTGTCATACATGATAACTTCCGGAAACGCGCAATAGTTGAGAGACGCTTACGATACAGAGTTTCTTTTGCGACGATTGTCAATGAAATGAGACGAAAATTTCGAAAAAAAGGAAATAAAAAACAATTTGCACCCGAGCTGCAGTAAGCTTTTACTACCACAAATTTGTCTGGGTATATAATGAAAATCGTACATATTTTTAAAATCAATATCCTAGCCATTTATCTATAACGATGGAAGGCGTGACACGCACAGAGTGTTGGTCAAATATGGTCATTTCATTTAGCTGTGAGAGTATGTCTCAGAATCAACGACGCTATTGACGAAATATAGTATTGAGTTCTTACATTGAAACGTCTGCATGTCGTACTTCATCACATGGTTTTTTAAGTTCTAATATTGAGAGCATTGAGGAGAAAATATTCTAAAGGCATTTCGCACACTTTTGGAAGATAATCGAGGTCACACTTCTGACTGCAGTGTTTGAATATGAAATATAAGGGTAATTTACTTATTGAATCACGTCTATTATCAAGGTAGGCGACATATGTGAATGCCAATATATAAGGACAAAACTTTTTCCAAGTTATCCAAAACTTTAATGCCACGTCATACCAGTCTCAAAATTTAGTAAAAAAATTTCGTTCAGAGAAGCTGAGGTTCACAATAAATAACGTGAACTCGAGAATCGATTGAGTACAAAATTGCAGTTATTTCGTTACTCAGTATTTCAATAAATTCAAGTGACATTCCTAATGTTTAAAACTACGACATATTTCTAAAAGCCTAATCAGTCAGGCCAGTAATATGTTGATATGTTGATTATGTTGATTGAATAACATTTTTAGTTAGGATAAATTCTTTGAATTATTGATCTAAAACGTCAGAGCGTTTAAATGAGCCGTAATAAAAATATTCGGAGTGCGTATAATATTCCAAATACGAGGAAAATACGGCTAATAAACAACCCCTCAAACTCTTCCTGTAATAAGTTTTAATATCGAAGGTGTGATTTTCATCCCAGAGTTGAGACTGAACTTTGAGACAAACTATTTCTGCTAAGCCTTAATATTTTAATAGGAAATATTTCGCATTTGAAAGCTTTGTTGCCTATATTACTCACTATAAGCCAGGGACTCATCTTCATGGGCTCACCGTCTGATTTTTCGCCCACAGTACCGTCATTACAACCACCATCATTTAGGAAGTCACCGACTTCAGGGCGAAGATGGAACAGAGAACTTTAAAGAACTCATTTAGGTGCGAAGACAATCAGAAATAAAATAGATGGAGCTGTTCATAGGAATTTAAATTAAAGTCCACCAGGGCAAAAAAAGTAATTCGATCAGTATCATCGCTTCAGTATCCAGCTTCAGAATCCAACAAAGTTCATTTTTCTCCCTGCAGCTCCCTTATCAGCCCAGCACGATCGAGATTGGAATTCGCGATCTGAAAACGACGAGAACGCGGCTCATGATGAAGCTTAAGTACACAGGAATATTGAAATTCACTGAATTTCTAATTTTTAGCAATCTTAGCAATGATGTTTAATCTAGAGATACTTGTATAAAACGTAATTTTTGCTAGAGACAGAAGTAACTATAAAGACCAAAGTTCTACTCTCCAAATACACGGAATTATTACGTCCTGCAGTCCACCTACACGGAGTTATTACGTCCTGCAGTCTACCTACACGGAGTTATTACGTCCTGCAGTCAATACACACGGATGGCTGAGTGGCTGCGGCCGTCCATTTCCGCAGCAGCGCCGCATGCCGAGGACATGATTGCCTCCTGGCAGCATCAAAGGGTTCTGTGGCAGCCCCGGTTATGAGCGTACATAAATAAATGTATAAACCACGTCATATTGCTCGAAAAGGGGCGAAATTATGCCGGTAGCGAGGACTTGAGCGTGTGTTACATGCAAAACTTGTGCTGCGGTGAATGAGAAATTCTGATTAGCTCATGACAATTGTCGATCCTTGATCATGGTTGAAAACAACATGAATTTGAAACAATTATCTATCGTTAATCATGGTTGAAAACAATACGGCTTAGAATGTACATCAAATGAGGCACATTATAAAGAATTGAGTTAAAATTAGATGATGTAAATCGTATCGAAAATAAAACTGATACGTTAAGTAGTTACTGAAATCGTTCCATATAACTCATTGTATGACAAATGATGTTTAGATTATTGGTATTATATCATGGCATGTGACGTGAGCATCGAAAATAGCGATATACTTCAAAAAGGCTAAATTTAAAGAAAAAAACATGAACAAATTAATTGTTCGGAGGATGAATTCCATTCAAATCTCATTAAATTTTCAAACGAGCAAAAAAATACATTCTTATTTAAAGTGATGAAACTTATTTAACTATGCAAACTCTGGGAAGGAAAAAAACACTGTCGTTTAATATCAGTGCTCTTGACCACAATCTTTTATACAGATAATTATTTAATCCAGGTTCCACATTTAATGAAGTTTTGTTATTTTCCAGCATAAAACAATTTCTTTTTTTATGGCTTCTTACTGATAAACTCTAATGGGGAAAAAAATACTAAAACAGTAATCAAGAACACCGTGAAGCTCATGTATATTTGATCGAATTGGGAAAGTTGTTTCTCTTTCGTAAAACTACTGAACTCATTTCTTTGCAAAGACGTTCAGCCTTTGAAGAAAGTATTTAACATTTACAAAAGACAAATACATAGCTCTCGCATGAGGTACTTAGTCTTTTTAGACGATTTTGTTTTGAGAGGCACTGAGAGGATGATCGGGTACTAGAAAAGTGCAAAGGTATTCAGGTATTGCGAGGTAATCATGTATTGAAAAAGGGCTTAGGTATTCAGGAATTGCTGGGTACTCAGGTATTAAAAAAGTGCCTAGGTATTCAGGAATTGCTGGGTACTCAGGTATTAAAAAAGTGCTTAGGTATTCAGGTATTGGAAGGGTACTGAGGAATTGAGAAGGTACTTAACCGTTGGGGACAGCGCACTGAACAGCAGCAGCACTCCGGGGACCAGGACACCAAGTTACACCGGTTGCAGTTGTCAGAAGCTGCAGACAACTTCAGTTCGTCCGCAAATCTCACGAAATCCACTTAAAAACAGTTTGTCCACAAATTTAACCAAATCCACTTAGAAACATCTTCGCTCGTGAAACGTAGTATATAATAATAATCATAATCCACTTAAAGACATCGACAGAGGCTTCGACTGAGTGAGTTGCTGCTGCCAGGTCTCGAGTGGGCAACTTGGAAGCAGGGCGCGTGCGCCAATCGTGGCGCACTGAATGGTCAAAAGTGGCGAACAGCATGAAATAATTTGTACAGAATTTCTTAAATACGCAACAAGCCTGTACAGAAAGTCTATATATAACGCGCTTATACTTCATGGAGCAGGTGAAACCTCATGGCAAAATGTTCTCACATACAGTGTTTGTGTGGGACTTGATGTGTGGTATAGATTGAGGGACTTGATGTTAGTTTCTAGAGGGTCTCTGAAGTTGCACCCTGTGCGCCGGTTCAGGGTGTTGATTTTGGTGCTCAAACTCAGTATTTTGTACATTATTGTGGACGTACTCAAAGGATACTTAAAAACTTAACTTCTAAAAAAACACATTACAGAATGCGTCTAGCAAGCACCCTCACCTGAGTCTGAATTTACTTTAAAACTGTAATCCGGACATGATTTGAGAAATTTGATCGGTGGTTTTTTAAGAAAGATTGAGAGTTGGAACACCTCGTAGCTCAATGCATATTTTCCAGTAATCGAACACAAATTGCTGTAGAGGTATCTCCATATATTTAATAATGAATGAATTATGAGCATGAAATATTTTGATTTATGTTATTAACTCACATTTCCCATTGAATACAAGAAATGCAATTAAAACACATGAAACGGAAATTTTGGTCAAATTTTGTGCTTCATTACTTGTCTACACATCGCTCAAATTCTGCAGGTAGTTTTCGAACTGAATGCCGAAAAGAATGTAAATTAACATTTATAACAGATGGGTATGTTTTAGATCTTAACTACAGATAATACTTAAACGCAAACAATGAAGTAAACCAAACAGGTGCTTTCATTTCCACAGGCATTCTCGCACCAACATTCAGCGTTCACCTCCATACCCGCATGGAAACGCAACAATATACCATCAAATTTCAGGTTGCTTAATGCGAGGAAAATTATCTTGCCTCCCGGATAAAAACTAACTTTTCTAAGATATCACATGTTTTCACATAGCATAAAATCTAGAGCTTACTTGGAACACGACGTAGCTCCCGCTGATCCCTCTCTGATGGGTCCTCTGAAGTGGAACATCGTCGGAACCTGATCGCTTTGAAGTTAAATAGCGCTCAGGCGGTTAACTGATGGGGTTTGGTGCTGTTAAGTCGACATGACACTCGCAATTTATCGATGCCACGCCGCATGCCACGCTCGAGTGCGATCACAGGACTCAATTACGCTTGCTGAGGCTTGGGTCCGAATACTTCAGTTCGCTTCCACCACCAAAAATTGTCTGTGGCTTTTTGTGTGGCGGTATGGGGGGTTGATGAGGAATCAGAAGTCCTGAAGTGAGACGATGTGGACGAAGATGTACTATATTCAAAACTTGGTGATAAGGTTGTAGTCACAATATCTACGGTTGTATTGTAAAGAAAAATGATGTACACGGAAAGCATGAGGTTTGCAATGCTTTGTGATGAAAGAATAATTACGCAATCACAGGAGAGGCAAACCAATGAGTCAACCATTATAAAGAAAAACTATGGAAAAGAAAAGTATAAAAGTATAGCGTTTGTAAGACGTAGAAATTAAGTTATCATATAACCAGAGGGACAAGTTATGCTGGATGACGCATGGGCATTTTGGCACATTGAAGGCGTGAAAAATTCCTATCGAGTCCAAGGCAACTGCATCCTCAAAAGTAAGCAGTGCCGTTTTTAATGCTGATTTCCTGCCCTCAGACAGTCCTGCGGTGTAAGATACCCTTGAGAAACTTTCTTAACCCGAGTAAGGTTTTTATTTTTTTATAACCTGGAAACAAATACAAATAGTGATTTGAACGCTTTTAATTTGTACTCTATTTACAAGAAATTTGAGACAAATGCGACATTCGACAGAGCTTCTTTTTATCTGAACGATTTATTCTCGCCTAATCTAGGGCATGAAGAGTGTGACATGTTGTGACGTACTTACGTTAATATAGGTCAAGAATTCAAAACGATGATAAAACCTAAAATTATTCCGAGCGAGAGCACGACTACGTCGCAGTCGCAACTCACATCCTTGACGCAGATGTGAATTCAGTTTGTGGGTCAGAAGCGATGTAGTCCAGTACCTCTGGGTAATTTACGTTCAAAACCTTCAAACAGGTAGAAGGTTTGCTTTGTGTGTCAGATCTTTTTCCCATCGAGTCTACCGATGCTTAAGTGTTAAGATTTAGATCTTTAAGACTGGTATAAATTTGTTTTGTGTTATGCATATGTATTTTGGATGTTTTAATTTTTATTAATTCAGTTTAAATTTCTTGGAAGCCTGCATAAATTTACGTTTAAAGTCTGATACATCGTGGCACATTTTTTACAACAAGCATGTTGAGGTATGAAACATTTCAAATTTATACATAGTAGCTCTTTAGGCTGGTTTCATATTGTTTTATCGTTTACCCACCATATTTTTACAACAAGCATGTTGAGGTATGAAACATTTCAAGTTTATACATAGTAGCTCTTTAGGCTGGTTTCATATTGTTTTATCGTTTACCCACCATATTTTCAAAGATTAACAGAATAACTAAAATGGTCACTGAAACTACGCAAACACTATTGTCCAAACTGAAAAAATAGTTTATGATGAACGAAAAATGAGAGTCAACTGTTTTTTTCACAATTATTTAGGTTTCAACACAAGCAATATTAAAAATCTACAATTAAATAGTTTATTTTCCGCATTATTTACAACTTTAAAAAATTGCATTAAAGGTCTCTCATTGAAGGTTAAAATTACTACAGCCAGAAACAGTGAGCTCAAAATTTGCTGATCCCCTCATGGTCGTTTGATGAAGCGAAAGTTTAACAAAATTCTTCTAAATTTGGGGAGAATTTCTAATTATTTCATGTTAAATTGAAATATTCCAGGTTAAATCGAATTATTTTCACAGTTTTCGCAGTATGCCAAGTGAAATTAAATTCTTCCAAGTAATGCCGAATTATTCTAATTTAAATGGAATTATTCCAGTTTAAACCGAATTGTTCAAATTCAAATCGAATTATTCCATTTTAAACTGAATATTTTCCCGGTGATCTTAATCATTTCATGTTAAACTGAACTATACCACGACACATCAAATTATTCTTGCCATAAGTAGAGTACACCAAGTTTAACTGAATTATTCTCAGTTAAGCTGATTTAATTTAAGTAAAACGAAATATTCCTAAGTTAGAACAAATTAATCAGAGTTAGTTCAAGTTACTCTAATTTATTCCTAGTCATTCCATGTTTAACTGAATCAATTCCAAGTTAAAGCAAATTACTCCAACTGTAACCGGAGTTTACTTAAATGAGCCAAATAACACCGTGTTTAATTGAATCCATTCTCGTTAAACTAAATAGTTTTTAGTTTAGTACTACTAAACTTAGTTTAGTTTAGTACTACTAAATACAAATAATACTATTAAATATTATAGTACATAATTTTGAACTAAATAGTACCAAGTCATGTTTAGCTTAATAGTATTCTACAAATTTCAGGAAATTTCAAATTGGAAGAATTTGGTTTTCCCACACAAATGAATAAGTAGCGAATGACTCACGTCGGGTAGCACTAAACGGAGACATCCTGATCCGGCTGAAAATTAATAAAACTCACTTCAAAAGGTAAGCAATAAAACGTTTCAATCTACTTCATGCTGCGCTACCATATTTACAAAACCCTTCATTTAAAGTATTCAAATATCCAAGCGAATAGAAGAACATAAAACGGATCTCATCCGGTGACTGTTAACCGTTATAGGTGTGAATTATATTCCTGAACTCTCTCATGTGACACGTCGACTCATGGCAGACAATGCCCTTTATTGCCCTCTTAAAGTAAGAGCTATTTTGTACCAGCCCTGCTGTCAACAGTGCACGAACTTTGCAACGAGGATCAAAAGGCGCCTGAAATATTGCAAAGTGTGAAGTAGTCGGAAAGATAGGAGCGAGGCTAGCTATATGCTCTTCATCTCGCGGTCTCGATGTTCTTTGTCACATGAACTCCGAGCTGAACACAGACAAGTTAAACGGTGCTTTGGTTCTTGAGGCACCTCGATATAAGTAAACTTAAAACTCGTCCTGCTCGAAGTAAATGGTTTTCCCTCCGCTTGCGCCTTTGCACGTCGGGAAGATGAGGAAGCCGTTGTGTATTTTTGTGCTGGTCGCCGCGTTGGCGGGAGTCGTGAGTGGTAAGTCAAGTTAATGTGTTTAGAGTGGGGGGATAATTATTTGTGAGTTGCGCAAAGTGTGTGGAGCAAGAGCGTAATTCAGGTAGCGCAAGTATTTAATTTATCTGTTTAAGAGTGACAAGTAATTTTCCCGTTGGTAAATAGTAAATGAAGTGTGAACATTTTTGCTTCAAGAGTAGCATTGGTTGCAAGTAAATTGAGGTGAACATTATTCATGTTCTTAAATCAATGATTTTAATTTTTTGTTTTAAATTCTAAAATTATAATGGACCTAAATAATTCTCAGCCTTGTATAGAGAAATCTTTAAATTTTCTTAAGAAGTTATTGAATAATTCAAATTAGAACCCCAGAGAGTTGAAAATTTACCAATACACAGGGACAATTTGCGATACCCACATCAAAGTGAAAATCTCATGGAAGTTTTGGCATCTCTGTTGCATGCAGGAGACACTAGTGCTGACAATTTAGAAACTTCGCATCGCTTTGAAACTTTACATTTGAATGTGCATCTATACTGAAAGCTTGTAAATGTACGCGAGTTGCTCTGCATGACGAAACATTGACTTTTTATTCTAGAAAAAACAGAAGTCAGCAATTGCTTGAATTGTGTCGCAGTTCAAGTAGATTGCGTTTTCAATATCACCGTATAGTTGCAATCACTGTTTAGTCGCAGTTTTGATTGGCGTGCAAGATACTTAAAATAGAAACTCGGCGACTTCTCACACTTGACTCACGAATAGTTAAACTTCTGTTGTAGTCGCTATTTAACACTCTTTGAAATTACGTCAGCGGTGCTACATGTTATGAATGTTCAAAATTACAATTATTTCCCATGTATTATAGGTGGAAAATATATCACTCAAGCTGTTTCACTTAAAAATATCCACTGTACTCAGCGTTTGGTTTTAATTAAATCAATCGTTTCGTGCTGACGTGACCCGCGTTTTGCAAAAGTACGAACACCACTTCAGATGCATGCTCTAGTTTGACTCAGTGCTTTATAATTATAGGTGTGAATCATAGAGCTAACAATTGATTCCGTTTTAGGTAAATCGTACTGGCCTTGAGAATTATAATTTAGACATTGGAATTACTGATAATGCTACAGAAATACTAGGGTTCACTGTCTAAATCGTTGATTTTTCGTAAAGTTGACTTGTGTTTTTCTTTGCTGGAGTAGCCTTAACACAGTCTAAAAAAGAGCATTAAAGTGAACAATTTTTTGTAAATAAATATCAACAAAAAGTTAGCTTATGCAGGGACATAGTACGCATATTTTATTCCGGCGAAAATGGCCTTTGTTGTCTAAATTTGTTTTGCATCTTAAATAACAAGCTATTTTCTTTTTATGTATTTTCTCACAATAACGTTTCCTACTTGGCAACAAAGTACAAGCCTCCCATGATTCTACTCCATATTTGGGATTGAACGCGCGTTTGTGGAAACAATACATTCAAAATAAAATTTATAAATTTGATTTAATGGAGTAAATGAAACAGTGACTGACGTGAAAATGAAAATTAATTGTAAATCTGGACGTAAATTGTGGCATTTTCGAAACTCGCGTTCAATGGCTGAAAAAAAAATCATTTTCGCACTCTCGTTATTTTTTACCAGGATTTCCAAATGCAGAAATGATTATCATGGGATGATCTTGGTCCATAAAATATAAATCAAAACAGAAATGTAATTTGAACAGAAATAATCTATAAATATACGTCTCTTAACTTCATGCTAAAGTGTAAAAATTAAGTTCGTGCATGCATTGTAAAGTCGATAATAGCGAGCAGAATTGAAACATTTTACCTCCATGATCACATGCTCTTCCTTTTTTTGAAATAACTTCTGTTTAAGATACAATTCAATTGATGTGTTACTAATACGGATCATTTCTAGATAAGCCCCGCCACTAATGCAACACACAAGTTCAACCACTTGTAACTTTTGAAATTACGCACCTATCGACTTCAAATTACTCTCAAACGAAATGATGTTTTAATCTTTCGTTTGAGAGTAATTTGAAGTCGATAGATGCATAATTTCGAAAGTTACAAGTGGGCGAACTTATGTATTGCATTAGTGGCGGGGCTTTTCTGGAAAAGATCCACTAATAGTACGAGGTCACGCCATGTCAAACAGTCGAAACTAAATTGTGTCAGCAGATATTTTTCAAGTTAACAAAGAGTTTTCAAATTCGTTTTTGACGAGCTCAAGTGACAAGTATTGCTAACCATGAACATTTGTTCTCCTCTTAAAGCAAGTGAAAGTTTTACTGAAATAAGCTTGCGTTCATTAACCCACAACGGATCTAGAAGCCCCTGGGATTCTAGAACATCATGTACTGCGGGATCTGTTGGTCAAAACAAAATATTGTTCAGTTTTACAATTTCTTTCATCCATGATAACGTGTTTTATTTTTATTGCCCTCGTTTCTTCGAGATAATACTAGATCGGGATTTTAGATCACCCGATTTTAAGTGTATTTCAGCAAGGAACAAATAGACCTGTGTTTCATGTCCCCATTACAGATGTAGAGCTCACCTTTCATTGAATAGTTCCTTCTGCTTCCGTAATGTTCCTAATAGCTGCACATCATTTCCATTTTTTCATATTGTAATTTACGACGTGTTATCCTTCCACTCTTATAGATAAATTCTAAACTCCCTTAACCTTCTTTTGTTCTTCACAGGAAAGTCATGCGCTCCCGAATGTCCTTCAGAAACCGAAACAACATTTATCGAACATCCTCGTGACTGTGACCAGTTCTACATCTGTGAACCTGGCATGAGCCCTATCAGGATGAACTGCCAAGAGTCTCTCGTCTTTTCTCCCGACGACAATTCTTGCATGCCCCCGGACGATGGCGAATGTGAGTCAGATCCAGACTACGAATGTGACGATGAGGACGATGCTTCTACCAACGACTTGCAAAATCAAATGCAGTCGGTCGTACAGGAAGATAAGGTTTCTACGAGCGAGAAAAACTCCGCTTCTCTCACGAAGTCCTTAGATGAAACAAACCCGCTTGATATTTGGTTCCCAATTGAAGAGTTGAACGCTGAAAGTAACCCAAAGAAATCAAGTGAAAAGACTGGTGAGGAAGGATCGTTAAACGAGAGCGTGTTGATTGAATTACCCTTTGAAACGAACAACCAAGACATTTCTAGTAGCACGGAAGTACCCATCGCTGTTGAAGACTCAGGCTCAGCCTCAAGCGCTAATGGAAACGTGACCGATCCATCAGCTGAGGCTGAGGCTGAGGCTTCTGGTGCATCCACCCAATCGTCAACGTCCGTCTCCTTAGATGAAGTTAAAGTTGAAAACGAAGTTGAGTCATCAGATGCGACAACAACCTCGTCCGATGCCAATTTGTTGGAGGACACAGAATCTTCAGATGAAAAAAACACCTCTGACGAAACAGACTCTGATAGTGACTCAGACCCTTCCTCTGATGAAATCACCTCTTCTGATGGAACTGACTCCAATGCGGATGCTATCTCAGCTGACGCTGTAGACTCGGAAGCAAATGGACCAACTGATGAAACAGCTTCAGGTAAAACACCTTCATTCGGCGAACTTAATGTGTCTAGTGAACTTAGTACAACCTCAATCCCAGATGAGGCCACTTCTCAGACTGAAGAGTCATCCTCGACAGCGAGCTCTGATTTCACCGAAAATAACACCAACAATTCATCTGGTACAGAAGATTCGATTCTGGCTTTTGACAATCAGTCACAAAGCGGAACGGAGAGCAGCTCTGCCAGCAATTCTGCGATAGATACCAGGAGCACAACTAGTGTCGGTTCTCTCGGATCTGATGGGTCAGACGACTTGACTCAGACATCGGAAATTTCATCGGCTGGCACAGGATCCGGAAGAGTCGATACTGAAACCGTACCATCCGCGTTAGAAGGCACATCATCCCAAAATGTTACTACGGATATTCTCCCATCATCCGGAATACCATCGTCTTCAAGTGTAACTACAGAGATTTTCCCTACATCATCCGGAATACCATCATCTTCAAGTGCTACTACAGTCAATGCACCATCATCATCGGTGAGCACTTCATCTTCAAACGTCAAAGTAGAATCTGCTCCGTCAACATCAGAAAGAACATCATCTCCAAGTGCTAGTGCGGATCTTACCCCATCAACATCAATAGGCTCTTCACCTCTAGGTACTGGTGCAAATATTGCTCCATCAATATCGGTAGACGCCTCATCAGCAGGTGCTGGTGCGGATTTTGCTCCATCAACATCGGCAGGCTCCTCATCTCCAAGTGCTGGTGCAGATATTGCTCCATCATCATCGGCAGGCACCTCACCTCTGAGTGCTGGGGCAGATATTGCTCCATTAACATCGTCAGACGCCTCTTCTTCAAGTGCTGGTGCGGATATTGCTCCATCAACATCAGTAGATGTCTCATCTCCAAGCGCAGTTGCGGATATTGCTCCATCAACATCAGTAGATGCCTCATCTCCAAGTGCTGGGGTGGATGTTGCTCCATCAACATCGGTGGACGCCTCAACTTCAAATGCTGGTGCGGATATTGCTCCATCAACATCAGTAGATGCCTCATCTCCTAGAGCTGGTACGGATATTGCTCCATCAACATCGGTAGACGCCTCCTCTCCAAGTGCTAATACGGGTATTTCACCATCAACATCGTTAGAACAATCATCTTCAGGTGCTGGGGCGGATATTGCTCCATCAACATCAGTAGATGCCTCATCTAACAGTGCTGTTGCGGGTATTGCTTCATCAACATCAGTAGATGCCTCATCTCCAAGTGCTGGTGCGGATTTTGCTCCATCAACATCAGTAGATGCCTCATCTCAAAGTGCTGGTGCGGAGATTGCTCCATCAACATCAGTAGATGCCTCATCTCCAAGTACTGGTGCGGATATTGCTCCATCAACATCAGTAGATGCCTCATCTCCAAGTGCTGGTGCGGATATTGCTCCATCAACATCAGTAGATGCCTCATCTCAAAGTGCTGGTGCGGAGATTGCTCCATCAACATCAGTAGATGCCTCATCTCCAAGTGCTGGTGCGGATATTGCTCCATCAACATCAGTAGATGCCTCATCTCAAAGTGCTGGTGCGGATATTGCTCCATCAACATCAGTAGATGCCTCATCTCCAGAGGCTGGTGCGGATATTGCTCCATCAACATCAGTAGATGCCTCATCTCAAAGTGCTGTTGCGGAGATTGCTCCATCAGCATCAGTAGATGCCTCATCTCCAAGTGCTGGTGCGGATATTTCTCCATCAACATCAGTAGATGCCTCATCTCAAAGTGCTGGTGCGGATATTTCTCCATCAACATCAGTAGATGCCTCATCTCAAAGTGCTGGTGCGGATATTTCTCCATCAACATCAGTAGATGCCTCATCTCAAAGTGCTGGTGAGGATATCGTTGGTCCATCAACATTGGTAGACGGCTCAACTTCTAATGCTGGTGTGGATTTTGCTTCATCATCCTCGGTAGATGCCTCATCTCCAAGTGCTGGTGCGGATATTGCTCCATCAACATCACTAGAAGCTTCATCTCCAGGTGCCGGTGCGGATATCGTTGGTCCGTCAACATTGGTACACGCCTCATCTCCAGGTGCAGGGGCGGATATTGCTCCATCAACATCGGTTGACACATCATCTCCAAGTGCTGGTGCGGATATCGTTGGTCCATCAACATCGGCAGACGCCTCGACTTCTAATGCTGGTGCGGAGACTGCTTCATCAACCTCGGTAGACGCCTCATCTCCAGGTGCTGGTGCGGACATTGCTCCATCAATATCGGTTGATGCCTCA
This sequence comes from Platorchestia sp. MABIK, assembly GCA_014220935.1. Taxonomy (NCBI): domain Eukaryota; kingdom Metazoa; phylum Arthropoda; class Malacostraca; order Amphipoda; family Talitridae; genus Platorchestia; species Platorchestia sp. MABIK. Next base: position 32,690 of record JACJUY010001209.1, on the reverse strand, counting down.
TCTCCAAATGCTGGTGCGGATATTGCTCCAACAGCATCAGTAGATACCTCTTCTCCAAGTGCTGGAGCGGATATTGCTCCATCAACATCAGTAGATGCCTCATCTCCCAGTGCTGGTGCAGATGTTGCTCCATCAACATCAGTAGATGTCTCATCTCCAAGTGCTGGTGCGGATATTGCTCCATCAACATCAGCAGATGCCTCATCTCAAAGTGCTGTTGCGGATATTGCTCCATCAACATCAGTAGATGCCTCATCTCCAAGTGCTGGTGCGGATATTGCTCCATCAACACCAGTAGACGCCTCATCTCCAAGTGCTGGTGCGGATATTTCTCCATCAACATCCGTAGATGCCTCATCTCAAAGTGCTGGTGAGGAAATTGCTCCATCAACATCGGTTGACGCCACATTTCCAAGTGCTGGTGCGGATATCGTTGGTCCATCAACACTTTTAGACGCCTCAACTTCTAATGCTGGTGTGGATATTGCTTCATCAACCTCGGTAGATGCCTCATCTCCAAGTGCTGGTGCGGATATCGTTGCTCCATCAGCATCGGTAGACGCCTCAACTTCAAATGCTGATGCGGATATTGCTCCATCAACATCGTTAGAAGCCTCATCTCCAGGTGCTGGTGCGGATATCGTTGGTCCATCAACATTGGTAGACGGCTCAACTTCTAATGCTGGTGTGGATATTGCTTCATCAACCTCGGTAGATGCCTCATCTCCAAGTGCTGGTGCGGATATCGTTGCTCCATCAGCATCGGTAGACGCCTCAACTTCAAATGCTGGTGCGGATATTGCTCCATCAACATCGCTAGAAGCCTCATCTCCAGGTGCTGGTGCGAATATTGTTCCAACAGCATCAGTGGATACCTCATCTCCAAGTGCTAGAGCGGATATTGCTCCATCAACATCAGTAGACGCCTCATCTCCAAGTGCTGGTGCAGATATTGCTCCATCAACATCGGTAGATGCCTCATCTCCAAGTGCTGGTGCGGATGTTGCTCCATCAGCATCGGCAGACGCCTCAACTTCAAATGCTGGGGCGGATTTTGCTCCGTCAACATCGTTAGAAGCCTTATCTCCAGGTGCTGGTGCGGATATCGCTGCTCAATCAACAATGGGAGACGCCTCATCTCCAGGTGCTGGGGCGGATATTGCTCCATCAACATCGGTTGACGCTTCATCTTCAAGTGCTGGTGCGGATATCGTTGCTCCATCAACATCGGCAGACGCCTCGACTTCTAATGTTGGTGTGGAGACTGCTTCATCAACCTCGGTAGACGCCTCATCTCCAGGTGCTGGTGCGGATATTGCTTCATCAACATCGGTTGATGCCTCATCTCCAAATGCTGGTGCGGATATTGCTTCATCAGCATCGGTTAATGCCTCATCTCCAAATGCTGGTGCGGATATTGCTCCATCAACCTCGTTAGAAGCCTCATCTCCAGGTGCTGGTGCGGATATCGTTGGTACATCAATATCGGTAGACGCCTCAACTTCAAATGCTGATGCGGATATTGCTCCATCAACATCGTTAGAAGCCTCATTTCCAGGTGCTGGGGCGGATATTGCTCCATCAACATCAGTAGATGCCTCATCTACAAGTGCTGGTGCGGATATTGCTCCATCAACATCGGTTGATGCCTCATCTCCAAATGCTGGTGCGGATAATGCTCCATCAACCTCGTTAGAAGCCTCATCTCCAGGTGCTGGTGCGGATATCGTTGGGCCATCAATATCGGTAAACGCCTCAACTTCAAATGCTGGTGCGGATATTGCTCCATCAACATCGTTAGAAGCCTCATCTCCAGGTGCTGGGGCGGATATTGCTCCATCAACATCAGTAGATGCCACATCTCCAAGTGCTGGAGCGGACATTGCTCCATCAACATCAGTAGATGCCTCATCTCCTAGCGCTGGTGCGGATATTGCTCCATCAGCATCAGTAGATGCCTCATCTCCAAGTGCTGGTGCAGATATTGCTCCATCAACATCAGTAGGTGCCTCATCTCCAAGCGCTGGTGCGGATATTACTCCATCAGCATCAGTAGATGCCTCATTTCCAAGAGCTGGTGCAGATATTGCTCCATCAACATCAGTAGATGCCTCATCTCCAAGCGCTGGTGCGGATATTGCTCCATCAGCATCAGTAGATGCCTCATCTCCGAGTGCTGGTACAGATATTGCTCCATCAACATCAGTAGATGTCTCATCTCCAAGTGCTGGTGCGGATATTGCTCCATCAACATCAGTAGATGCCTCATCTCCAAGTGCTGGGGTGGATGTTGCTCCATCGACATTGTTAGAAGCCTCATCTCCAAGTGCTGGTGCGGATATCGTTGCTCCATCAACATTGTTAGAAGCCTCATCTCCAAGCGC